>JANRGW010044786.1:0-33344 GCA_024733675.1 Psilopsiagon aymara
TGTCCCTGCCCATGGCAGGGGGTTTGGAACTAGATGATCTTAAGGTCCTTTCCAACCCTAACTATTCTATGATTCTAAGTCCCCATCAATTATACGACCTTACACTGAAATCAAAGAACCTTCAAGCTTTTTTCTTCCTCTTTACAAATACTCATGCATTACTGCAAGACACTGAAGTCTTCATATCCCTGCTTCTTCTTTTTTCTGCCTACCAGCTTTATTGCTATTACTTTAATTCTCAAACATAAACTGTTTCCTTGAGCTTTCAAGTTATTTTTGTACATCTTCTCTAAATTCCCTCCATTCACTTTCCAGAGTAGAAAATTCTGTTATAGACGTATACTTATTTCCAAATGACCACGAGCGTACTCTACTTGCAGACAGATTCTATGCAAAGATCATCTCTTAAAGACAGCAATTTAAGTTCTTTGGTTGGGTATTCATCTCCATTATGTGCTCCATGTTATTTTCAGAAAGGAAAACGTGGATTAGCTTCATAATAAATACCATAAATGTTGAAAAGCAGGAGCTGCATCAAATTTGTCTCACTGAGAGGCTTTGAGAATAAAAATAACAGGGAATGTCACTGCTAAATGAGATGGACTAAATACACAGCGCACATCTAACTGTAGGTCAGTGCTGCTTGGTAGTCCCTTTATCTTTCTTGCTGTGTACTTGTGGAGAGTCCCTAGTAAAGGCTGACACTGGTACTCCAGCCTGCCCTTGAGCCCTCCCTTCAGAGGTGGCAAGCCCGTGCTCTCTTGTGTCATCATTGCAGACGCCTCACATCCACAGTTTGTTTTTCTCATTGCCTGATTTTCAGTACAGTCAATTCCTTGACTCTAACTGATGCTTCATTTTGTGAAATATGTTTTCTTGTAACTTCTCATCTGCAGCTTACTCACCCTTCATATGAGGGACTAATAAGAAAGGTGAGGGAAACCTAAATATTATTTGTATTAATTTATTAATAAGAAACCAATTTTTGCTCAATATTGCAACTGCGTATTTTGGATTTAACAGAACATTCCTCAGACTGAGGACTAGCGGCAAAGCAAGAGGATTTTAGTTAAAGCATTTTCTGTCCTATGAAAACAGCAGCAGGAAACCAACTCCAGTGGTCAAAATTGGGTCATAAAGATGAAAAAACACACGTGTTTCTGGTCTTTAAATTGCTACTCTACACAGTGATAGGAGACATCTTATAGAACCTTATCAGGATTTAATTTCCTAACAGAAATGAGAAAGGAATGTGCAAACCCCTCTTACATGATCTAACATTAGATTGCAGTACATAATAAAAATATCTTAACAACAGGCGTATACCTAAGGCAGATAAAATTCCATTTCTTCTTCCTGAAGATGACTTCTATATAAAAATCCATTTTAAAATAGCATATTTCTGCTTTGCTGTGCATGACTGTCTTCTTCAGGAAATGTTTCTTGGCAAAATCTGCTCACAGTTAATGTATCTTTTTAGTGCTTCTGTAATGATCTCATACAAAATGCTCTTATTACATGAGGTTTATGAATGAAACCTGTCAAAGTATGCATAGTAAAAAGTATTGTTGATAATTTTCTTTGCAATTTAATTCTTAACAGTAATCTAACTGTGTCATCAAGGGTCTATGCTACATGCTACCAACACTGTATCAAGTATCTGGTTTGTGTTTTGTATTTTTTATGTACATCTTTTCTGTGTCAGTCTTTTCTGGGTCATTCTGCATCTTCTCAATGACTCTTGCATCCTAAAATGCATCTAAAAAATCCTGCTCTCTATCAATTACAAAATTATTTATAGATCAACTCAGATTCAAAAGGGTTCACTGTGAGCAATGTTGTCCTTTTCATCAAGAAAGTGAGTGTTTTAACCTATTTGAATTCTGAGATTAAAATCTGAAATTATTACAACAGTAAGAATGGGATTATTTACTACTGTAAATACACTATACTGAACATCTGCTGTTCTCATTTACAGCACTACTAGTACCATTAAAAGGAACATTTTTTTATTGTCACCTTATATTTTTTTAGGTAAATTAAAAAGGCTAATTATTTATAAAACGCAGTATCATATGTATTTCTGAACACACTAAGGCTGGGTCTATCCTGTCTTGTTTTATGAATTTCTGAGTCCCTCCTGCCATGCTTCCAAAAAAATCTTTCACAGAAAGCACTTGTATTCTATATTCATCACAGTGCTTGCTAAAAATGTCTTGGAGAAGGGTTTGTTGGGGTTTTGTTTGGTTTTTTTTTTTCCCCTCTTCACATCTATTAGATGATGTAGATGAGATTTCCCACATTTATCTCCAGTATATCTTCTGCGTCAGCCTGTTACGTGACTCTGCAAAGCACAGTATATATCTTGGTTGTGTGCCAGGTCTGCTGGGAAGCCAGACTTTCAACCAGCTCTTCATGCCACTATCACAATTATCTGACCTTATAAAAATACACAGCAGACTATAGTGTTACATACATTTTGGCATGAAAAAGCATCAGCTATGAAAGTTTCAGCAAAGCCTGACCTTTCCTTGGACGTACTTCAAGACTTGCCGTAACATTACGTTCCAATAATAGAAACTCCCCAAATGAATAAGCAAATATTTAAATTTTACAGATATCACCCAAAGGAAAATTTTTAGTTAAACATAAATGGCACAATTACCTAATGGGCATAAGCAAAATGTTAGGCAAGTGGAATATTTGGGCAAAATAGCAATGATTAATTTTCCATTTAATTTTTTTTCTCAAATATAACATGCTTCTGGAGAACATACTTAGTGAACACACTCATGGTTCAGGACCCACACAGAATTTTAATTCCATAAGGCACGTGGGAGGCTTTTTTAAATCCACATAATTTTGTGGATCTTTTTTTTTCTCACGTGTTAAATTATTATCATCAGATGGAGGGGAAATTAAACATTCTGAATGTGCTAAAAGCTTCGATCTTCTTGACTCCTATTACCAACTGCTAACAACTGCTAAAACTCATCCATTTTTGGAACATGAACAACCTTGATAGCATCAGATGAAGACAAAATAAAAATAGAGCTTTGGCAAAGCCTGTGAATTGAATTCCGGTATTACAGAACACCATGTAAAGCTCTTGATTCCCTTTGTAAATGCAACTCACTACATTAATACTGAAGCTAACTCATTTTCTAACTTTCCAAAGAGCAGACAGAACTATAGTCATGCTTGAAATGTGAGGAACTGACTAAAACCCAGTCTGTATAAGAAATTGTGATTTTTTTTTTTTCCTGGAGAAGGTCTCTTGAAAACCTTTCCAAAAAGGTTTTTGTGAAAATTATTCCTAAACAACCTTACATCTATGTTTCCTTTATTTTTGGTACATTGTATGTGTTAAGTTTCCTCCTCTTTCCTTTCTTCTGAGTGAGGATGGCAAAAGCAACCTTTTTCATCACCTGAATTATATGGCGTTTAAGATGTCTGGAATAGAGAGCATCCTTTATGTTTTCTTTCTTCATAAGGTATTTTGACATATAATCCTGTATACATTATTTGGATTTTTTCAGTATTCAGACATGCAGTAATAAAAATGTTTAATGAGCAGCAAGCTCGGTTTTTGCTGTCTGCATCCTGTTCCATGATAATGACAGTGCATCTTCTGCATTGAGCTGAGGTCCCTCCACAGCAGGGGGAGCCCTGGGTTGTTGAATAGGTCGGCACTGTCTTGACCCTGCCTGTCTCTGCAGGACCTATCAGTACATGCAAGGTGGCAACTATGGCTTTTTGCAGTCTCTCCAGCAGTATTCAGAGCAAGCATGCACAGACTTTCAATAGGACAATGTGACTACCATCACCTTCACATCACCAACCAGGAGGTTGAAAAACTCTGCTTCACAATCATGTCTGGCTGAGTTTGAAACCCTCTGCTCCAGATATTCGAGCTCCTGCCCTCAGTGCCTGCATCTGTCTGTCTGCTTGCTTGTCTGCTACAGCTGATAGAGACTGCCAGGGCATGAGCTCATTAGGATGCTCCAATGGGACAAGTAGGCACTGTATGGCATCTCACCATGTTGCAATGTCATGGTGGTCATGCCATCAGAAGACAGGTATCTGTGACTGCTTTTTCTGCCTTCCATGCTGGTGGGTGGTGGGAGAAGCGATGGCCCCTCAAGAAGTCATGCTGGGACAATGTGGTGAACAACAGACAGTGAGCAGCATTGCCTGGAGCACGGCAAGCATCTCCATCTTACAGCCACAGCTGTCTGACCTGCTTCCCAAGGTCCAGTTGAAAAACAGCCACAGATGCTTTGGCTGCCTCAGGCCCCATTGGCTCTTTTGTGACTGCCACAGCCTGGCAGCAAGCACATGGCATCTCAGCCCACCAAAGCTCTTCAGCTGCATCCTTAGATATAAGCATGTTAAGAACAGTGAACTTCAGGAACATCAGGGAAAGGCAGATGCAGATTTGTATGGAGAGAAGAAGAACTTATGCTGATATAGGAATAAAAAACATTCTGGAATGTGTTTTATGTAAAATCTCTTACTAGCCAAAATCTTAAAAGGTCTAGAACAGCAAGTGCATGGTGTCAAAGGGTCCATTTCTTAGACATGGGGCTTCACAGGGTGAAGCTGCAGCCACGATCCATGATTAGGATGGAAAGACACAAAGTAAAATTCTGCTTTCTGCTGCTGTGGAAAACAGGGCAATGATCCAAAGAGGCATCTGTTATCCCTTTCTCCATCCTCTTGGATTGCTTTTGCTGATTTATCCTCTCTCCATGGGGTATGGGGGTACTGAAGAGATCCTGCTGATGAAAGGAACTGTGCAATGTGTCTGTGGAAATTGCAAGCACAGTCAGTGAAGGACAAGGAACTGCAGTGGCTGGGGCTCCATATGGAGAATTTACAGGAATGAGTGTGTACAGTGTGTACGTAAGACAGATCAGTTGTGACAATCCTTCCAGAACACAGTTACACTCACTTCCTGCTACAAAGAACCAACCATGAAAAAACGTGGGAAACTTAAGACAGGTGGGCTGTCTTAACAGTAAAAAATGCATCTGAACTCTAGCCAGATACAACATAAACTCTGTTGTAGACAGACCAGCACCACACTTGTGATTTTCCTTCCTTCAAATTCCAATATCACATAAATTTTACGATGCTTAATCTCATACCTTGAGAGGAGTCCCATACAGAACAGCTGCTCAGTTCTTAGTAAACATACCAAGAGAAATTAAATTCATACCTCAACTTGCATGTTTCTAAAGTCATAATCATTGTATCAATTCCCATTTAGGGCACTTTACTAGTAGTTTTTATTTGGTATAACTCTATATAAGTCTTTTTGCTACAAGGTGAGAAGAGATAACAGATAAATTTAAAAAACATGGAATACTTTAAACATGAAGAACCACCAAAGACTGTGGATTAATTCCATTTCAGATTAAAAAATATTCTCAAATGCCAGGTGACCTCACTGCAGTTATGACTATCTGGAAGTTGTGTAATTATTTAATGCTTTACTCTGTTAGTAAGCCTCTTAGAACAGAAGCACATTCTCCAGAGATCATTGGCTTACTGTGTACCTAAGGAAATTAAGCTAAAGTTGAATTACGGTAAATATACTTCATCCCCCCTAGGAATGAGTAGGTATGTGAAAGTTCTTAAGTTTAAATAGAAGCTAAATTAAAAATAATGAAAAAGCTATTTAAACCCTAACATATATGACAAGGTCCTTACAAAGCTTTGCAAGAACATGTTCCCACAACCCATGTAGAAAACAAAGTATATAGAGCACATATATTTATTTTTTTATGGATTTAAAATCCATTTTCAAATCCTATCACTGTAAAATCATTTTGCATTCAATAGCCATGTATTCTCATAAGTTTTTTCAATAATTGATATAAAAATTAAAATAAGCACTATGCAGCATTTACTGGTATCAGTCTGTACCCTTTATTAAAACACAAAGCATGAGGTATGATTTAGCAACAAAAGAGATCTTTTCGTTGCAGGTGGGTAAGCATAGAGTGCTTTGGGTACAGCCTTTACCTTCCCTTTGCCAATTTAATTTCACCATAATTTTGGTGGAGTTCCCAGATGTGGCTGATTTTGTTGGAGTTTTGTTTCAGTTTAGATTTTTTTTTGTTTGTTTGTTTTTTTTAATCCTTTAAAGTCTAATAGGAACTAAATTTTTAAAGCTCTACAACATTTTGAGCATTACAGTAGGAATAGTTCTGTTGTTGCTGGTTTTGTCTTCAACTGTGTTGCAATTTAAAGATTAAAGATTTTGAGGCCATACTTCTGGAAAGAGCTCTCACATTCTTAAATGCACAGCACTGAGTGGTCCTAATGCAGTCAACGAGAACACCCTATACCAATTGAGGCAAGTCAGTCTTAAAAACTCGAAACAGGGTTTGCTGAAATGGAGATACATAAATGCAAATCTAATGTTAATAAACAGAATCAGAAACTTGAGAGCTAAATGGCTTTGCTGACTGCTTTAAAATCAAGATAAAATCAGAGGTGGTCTAAGAACAAGGAAACCTGCCTCATTGACAGACTATGGTATATCAGAAAGTAATTAAATCAAAGGACTATGAGTGCATTTTTGTTTAAAATATAGTCAATACCAGCCACTGACCAATAACAGTTATTTAAATAGCAAGGAAGCAGTGTCACTGTTGGACAAGAAAAACGACCCGGCAGAGATCCAGGACATGCACTGTAATGAGAAGACAGCTAAGCGCAGGCATCAGTTATTTAGGGACTCTCTCATGCCTGCTGCTCACAACAGAAACAAACGCGTCCACTATATTTTCAGAAATGAGCCATTTGCCAACATTACCACAGCAGCTGCAAACTTAGTTTAAGATTTCAGCTTTATTACTATGATATTCCTCCAGGCCTGGCTAAGTATTAACCTCATGACAAAAGACTGATCCATGGCTCTGTAACTGGGTGTCCAGCATCTTTGCTTCTCTCAAAAAAGAGGGCTTAGATGTGAAAAGCTACATTCAAGCAGTTGAAATGCTGAAAAGCCCCACCACTGCTCTTCAGTCTTCTCCCAGTTCAAATGCTCTCTCAGGCCACAGGGAGCAACCAACTGTTTCTTATGGTCTGCACTGGGCTCTTGCAGGTCCATAAAAAGCCTCTTGCTCAATGATACTATCACACATTTGTTGCATCCTCCTGCACTTGGAGTTAATCAGGACTACAGCAAATGTTTCTATTAGAAGGGAGCCTCTGTTATTTAGATGAGAAACATATATATGTACCTCAGACATATACATGATACATATATAGATATACCTGACTATTACAGGATTTCCACCCACAGGCAATGCATAAAATGTTAATACTTTCGTAATGTATTACTGAATTGTAGTGCATAGATTTATAAAGTATTATATTATATTATGACTATCCTACTAAAAAAATTATAGACAAAAGAAACTGAGGCAGAAAAAAAATACAGTCTTTCATTGTTACAGGAGAGTTCTCATACCACACAACAGATCCAAAATAATTCATAGACCCCTGTAAACATAGGCAGGAAAAGAGCAGAGCCCTTTTGAGCAGCATAGGGATAAACTGATGCTTAAGGAACTCCCCGCTTATGCTGGTAATTTCCCGTGTTATGTTCTCCATGATTGATTTTCACAAGTAGGAGTGAAAGAGAATCATGCAAGCTGTGATACCGCCTAAAACATAAATCTTTGTGTTCAATTGACAAAATGAATCAAACAGCAATATCATCAGCACCACAGTACAGCTTAGGTCACCTTCCCAAAGAGAAAGAGAATCTACTCAGGAACAAAACCCAAAGAAAAACAGTTGCAGTTGGCAAAAATGTGGTTTTAATACTGTAACAACTTAAATCCCAATCAGAATAAATAGCTGTCCTGGGTTCAGCAGTAGCAGTCATTTTTCTCTTTCTTAGGAGCTGTTGCAGTGCTGTTTTTTTGATGACACTGATGTCTTTAATTGTTGCTAAGCAATGTTTACTCTGACCAAGGACTTTCTCAGATTCATGCTCTGCCAGGGAGGAGGGGAAGCCAGGAGGAAGCAGAGACAGGACACCTGACACAAACTAGCCAAAGGGGTATTCCATACCACACCACGTCCCAGTATATAAACTGGAAGCAGTTACCCAGAAAAGTAAGATCACTGCTGTGGTCTGGATGGGTATCAGTTGGCGGGTGGTGAGCGGTTGTATTCGCTTCCCTTGTTATTTCACTTATCATTATTATTATTGGTGGTAGCAGCAGTGGTTTGTGTTATACCTTAGTTACTGGACCGGTCTTACCTCAACCCATGGGAGTTACATTCTTTCAATTCTCCCCCCCATCCATCTGGGAGCTGGGGGAGGAAGGGGTGGGGAGTGAGAGAGAAACTTCATGGTTTACTGAGTTACGTCTGGGCTTAAACCACAACAGTTTTTTGTGTCACCCAACGTGGGGCATGAAGGGTTGAGATAATGACAGATCTGACCAGAGTGTGTCTAATCCCATTTGTGATAAGCTGTCATTGTTTTGGATTAATAGCGCTCGTCACAATGCTGATTTATTGGCTCTCAAAGTTGTACCTTACTTACAGCCGGTATTTGCTGTTTTAGTGTTTATCAGATGGGGGACTTGGGCTAAGATTCTTGTTTCACTGTACTTTATAGTAATGACTTGCACTACAATTGACTCATTGATCATGAAACTGATCTAGCTTGAGTTTCCAGTGTGGTCACTATCTCTATACTTTGGGAAGTATATAATAGAAGTGTTTAGCAATTACACATCTTTTTTCCCCTCCTCGGGTGGTCAACCTATGAAGGAGACATTCCCTTCTGTTCCCAGCCCCCCACCAAACTATCTACAGCATCGTTTGAGAGTTCTGAAGGTTTTGAATGGCTTATGGGTACCCTTGAGACCTGCCTGCTGATTATGATGGGGATCACCATGTTGGCACACATATAGAGTGTGTTTTACACATGACCATTTCATCTGATCTCAAAAATTAAGCAAAGTTGGGTTTGGGTCCTGTCTAGAGTTAGATGAAGATATAGGAGGACCAAGAGATTTTCCCCAAAGCTGGACAGTCATGAGTGGCAGGGTGTGGGGGATAGTATGGGCAAATATCTAGGCCAGTGGACCCCTCCAGTGCTGTGGAACTTCAACACTGAACAAGTGTAAAACCCAGAAAAATTGGTAAAACACTTAAATGACGTGTGTTATCATCCTGGTCATACCAGAGGGGGACAAATCATGGCAACATGCTGGGGCTTGGCCTATGTTCAACAGGGCTAACAGAGCCCTGTTCAACACTATCCAGCACCTTCACAGGGAAAAAAATGTCTCTGGATCTGATGGCAAAGCAACAGACAATGCAGCTACTCCAGCTCCAAGCACAGCAGCTACACCAGCCCCAGTGACAAGTACAGCAGCTACTCAAACTCTGACTGCATTAGACAACACAGCTAATCCAATTCCAAGCACAGCAACTGCACCAACTCCAGCAGCAAGTACAGCAGCTATCCAAACCCCGACAGCAACAGCTGTTGGTGCTACTCAAACCCCAAGCACAGTGGCTGCACCATCCCCAACAACACATACTGCAGCCTCTCCAATCACAGTGATAATCACTGTAGCTAAACCAGAGGACCAATTCGTTCCAATATTGGTTGCCCCTGTATGCAAGGGGGAAAGCAAAAAAGAAGTAAGAAAGATGAAGAAGAAAGATGAAGAAACAGTGCACTGGTGGCAATATTGCTCCAACCAAGACTCCTTGATTCCCATCCATAAGCTGATCCATAGACTGGAGACCCAAAGAGTGATCAGTAGTACCCACTCACCCTTTAATAGCCCCATATGATCAGTGCGAAAGTCTAACAGAGAGTGGAGACTAACAGAAGACTACTGTCACACCACCATTGAATGCAGCAGTAGAAGACATGCTAGAACTTCATCATGAACTGGAGTCAAAGGCAGCCATGTGGGATGCCACAACTGATATTGCCAATGCTTTTTTCTTAATTCCTTTGGCAGCAGAGTGCAGGCCATGGTTTGCTTTTTCTTGGAGGGGTGTCCAGTACACTTGGAACTGACTGCCCCAGGGGTGGAAACACAGCCCTACCATCTGCCATGGATGGATCCAGACTGCACTGGAACAGGGGCAAGCTCCAGAACATCTGCAATACGTTGATGACATTATCATGTAGGGTGATACAGCGAAAAAAGTTTTTGAGAAAGGGAGGAAAATAATTCAAATTCTGCTGAAAGCCAGTTCTGCCATAAAATGGAGTAAGTTCAAGTGACCTGCACAGGAGATTCAATTTTTGGGAATGAAATGGCAAGATGGACATTGACAGATCCCCACAGATGTGATCAATAAGATAACAGCAATGTTTCCATCAACTAATAAGAAAGAAACACAAGCTCTCTTGGGTGTTGTGGGGTTCTGGAGAATGCACATCGGAAATACAGCTTGATTGCAAGCCCTCTCTATCATGTGACTTGGAAGAAGAATGATTTTAAATGGGGTCCTGAGCAACAACAAACCTTTGAGCAAATTAAACAAGAGATAGTTCATGCAGTAACACTTGGTCCAGTCTGGACAGGGCCAGATGTAAAAAATGTACTGTACACTGCAGCCGAGGAGAATGGTCCTACCTGGAGGCTCTGTCAGAAAGCTCCAGGGGAGACTCGAGGTCTACACCTTGGCTTTTGGAGTCAGGGATACAGAGGATCTGAAGCCAGCTATAACCAAATTGAAAAAGAGATACTGTTAGCCTATGAAGGGGTTTGAGATGCTTCGGAAGTGATTGGCAGTGAAGCACAGCTCCTCCTGACATCGTTGCTGGATATTCAAAGGCAAGGTCTCTACACATCATGCAACCAACTCTACATGGAGTAAGTGGGCTGCACGAATTACACAATGAGCTCTAATAGGAAATCCCATGACATCCGACATCCATGGATAGGAATAACCACATGAATAGGAAAAACCATGACAATAGCACCAGGAGACTGAAAAGTCTCCTTTATACACTACTAAAATCCAATGAAAGAAAAGCAAAGGCAAATGGGCTACAAACAGGTTAGAAACATATCTGAAAAGGTAATTTAAGGGGTGAAAATCACTCTTCCTTTACCTTTCACCACTCTTGCCAGTTCATTGTTCACATCTTGCTGTAAATGGCCTTGATCTTTTACGCTCTCTTAAGTTTCACTGCCCTTTGCTGAGTTATTTTAATGAAGAAATTTCTTAGTTATCACACGGATATTTTCCATATAAAATTAAACTGAATGGCTAGTCAATACTTAGAAGTAGCAAAACAACTCTGTGTGTGTGAAGAGCAAGGTATCGTTCTGACTTCATCTGCAGTCCACCCTTTGTTTTTAATAAACAGTGATAGCTTGCACTGCTTTTCCGCAGGCAAAATCCCTCCAAGATCATCTCCTAATGTTTAAGTATAGAAAGTTTGCTAATAGTAAATAGACTTAATGGAGAATGAACAATATTCCAGTGAACATCTAAGCATGACAACTCATTCACAGGTCTCAGTGTTATTGCAATGTTTGTCATTGCAATTACAGAGTTAAAAATGCATTTACAAGCAAACATGTTCCAACAGGTCACATTTGTGATACATGGTGCTACTGGAGTAACACAACATACAAACCAAGCTAAAAGTTAAAAACAGTCTGCCACATTCCGAAAACATCATACACTCCTAAAGCAGAAATAGACATACAACTTTTTCACCCTTTTTTTTCATTCCATCCTATCAAAGTATTTTCCTTGTCTGCTTTTTCTAACATATAAATCTATTTTCCAGTCTCAGGGCCTCCATATTTGTTTCCTTTGCTGGTCCACACATTGCAAGAGAGACTACAACTTGTTTATGCGAAGTCTACATCCCAATGCTTATATGCAAGAGGTGTTTAGGAGGAGAACAGCGATAGCTGAAGGGGCAAATGTGCAGTCTTTGCCCCAATTTCATACACTCTGGACGAAATTACTACAGCGTAGAGAAACTACTGAGAACACTATTTAATGAAAAGGATGAGAAACAAGGGAGGGTTAAATGTTTGTTTTGTTGGGTTTTTTTTGTTGCGCATCTAAGTGAACACCTTAAAAGAAAGGCTGCCTTAAAAGCCAAAGCATTACATACAATTTTTCTAGGAAATTCGTTCTCAAATCTATCTTCATTTGTTTCCAGTAATTTCACAGAAAAATCATGTGCATCCAGAATGAATAATCAAAAGTTACAAAGGGGGTATGAAATCAGATGAATCACCTTTTTTTGCAAGAATTAGTGCCAGATAATATTGCTGCAGAAGCACTCTCAGCAATCAAGTCTCCAGTTTCTAATCTGGAAACTTGCAACTTAGATGTTTCTTCTTTTAATGGAAAGAAAGCTGTGTAAAAATAGAGATATTTTAATAACAGATTTCCAGCCTTTCTTTTAAGCAGGGAAATCTGAACAACTCTGAAACTCCATGTAAGAGGTCTGATGTACAGAAAGCTGCTATATAGGTCCATATACAGAAAGCTTTGTTCTATAGTTCTCAGGATCATTTGGTGAATTTAGATTAGCATACCCATTTTTTTGTCTATCCTAACAGGGCAGAGTTAGGACTGACAGGCTCAGCCTAAACTCACCCACCCATAAGTGTGCCCCAGGTCCGTAGAACTAAGCTATAAGCTGACTCAGTCAAATTTCTGTGAAACATGCTTTTCTCCTTGGGGGATTATACATTTCAATATAGTTAACTTTTGTCAATATCTCTATTTTCTCCATCTAATCAGGGCTGTCTTAGCTTAAACAGGCATTCTCTCTTTAACTTTGAATAGAATCATATTCAGCAATAACTTACAAAGTGAGGCGTATAAAGCAATCATTTTGACTACACAATTTCTGACACCAAAAGTTACAATTCCCTCTACCCATTCCCTTTCTTCTCACTATAGAAATTTGAATTTAAATCATTTATAAAGATAAATTTTCCTGCAGGATTATCCGGAGGGAGTTTCCTTCCTTCTGGCAGGCACTCTACCATCTAAGACTTGCTATTGCCCAGCCTCTGCAAGATCTCATTTCTATTGCTATCACAGATACTCTACGATATACGAGACATTTCCTGGTGTTTTAACACTCTACTTGTCCAAATGGACTTCAGGTACTGTAGATGCTCACAGTAACTACCAATACCTGAATTCCATGTTTACCCAGTGCAGTGCTCTAATATCATCTGGGAGCACTGCCCCGCAGCAAGATTCAAGCCAAATGGAAAACACGGGGCTTTCTTAGTTCTGATCAGCAACTTTTGCCTTCTACTTACATCAGAAGTACTATATTACTATAGACTATATTTCCTGTTGAACGCAATAGCTTTTCCTTCTGCTCAGTGAATGGGTCATAACAAATCATCTGTAAGCCTTTACAGCCAGCAGATGCAAGTGTGCTTTCTCTCTGACTGAGCTGCATCTGCGTGCCATTAAAGTACAACCTGTTCTCCTCCTGTCTCTCACAAATCTTGAAAATAAAGTGGTATCAGCTGCTTCAGAGCAAACAACAGCATTCATTTCTACTCAGAGAAATATAACCTGTAAGTTGCTAATAATGTTTGTCCACTTTTTCTATCCTATTGTCATCTCTCAGCATAAAAGAATCTCAAATGCGATATGGATAATGTAGGAGGGAAGAAGGACCCATCACTTCCTACCAGTAGGGAAGGAGGAAAGGAGAAGAGGCTAAGTGCTTGAAAGCATCACAAATCAGGCTGCACTTAGGTTGAAAAAAAAGAAAAAGAAAAAAAAAAAGAAAAAAAACACCTGAAATCCCTTCTCACACTAATTACTCTCCATCCCAAGGGTTTTGTCTACCACAAATGCCCACACACACCTTCAGAAACCAAAATTTTCTGTGCTTTCTGTCACTGCTTATTGGATTGAAGTCAGCACCATCCTAACAGCTCCCCACACTCCAGGGCAAGCAGCAGCCAGCAGCCAGCACTTGGCATCCTATTCTGCAGCTGTTAGTGCATCCCAAAAAAGAGTGAAAAAATGAATCAGCTGGTTTTGAGTTATAGCATACCTTTGCCATTAGCAGAATAAAACCACAGGAGATAGTGCTGATTAATGTGCTCATCCTTTTTCTGCTTCACAGTGAAGCTTACAAAGGTTTGCCCGTTAACTTCCATTCTTTTAAATCCCAGCATACATGGAGTTTCTTATAATTCTAAAAATGCAATTTAAAAAGAAGTTTTCTTGCTCTTCAACATCAACTGTATTTGTAGAGGCTATTATAGCTTAGGGAAGGGGGAAAATAATAGATCTGTGACAGCAAGGACAGCACTGAAATAACAGTGTTCTCACAAGCAATAACAGTTTTATTTTCCTTAGCAAAGATGATATAAAGTTGTACCATAGGTATTCAAAGGAGCTTGAAGAAAGAGGGAGCAAAACATTTCTTCTCCTGCTCTTAAAATCACCAAGGTGCCTCTGATTTTAGGGGATCAGTGCGGGTTGCAGCATGACTACTGTTCACCCAGTCCCAATGCCAAAATGGAAAGCACTAAATGTGTTACCTGCAGTGACCTCTCCTTTCCTTCTTCAGGTACAGCTGAGGCTGTCAGTAACCCTTAGAGAACCAGAGGCCGGATACTACTGAAGTAGGTTTAGAGAGGAGAAGCAGGTTTGGTGGCAGGGGGGATTACGCACTAAGCTCCACTGGCTGCAAATGTATAATTAGGACGACTCATGCTGAGGAAGAACCATGGTTTCTGGTGACTCACATTATGGCTTGTTTGGAGCTTAAGCTCTGAGTTCAATCCTTAGCTGGCAATCCCTTAAATAATCTTTTAATATGAATTCAGTTCATATAGAAGGCCAGCAAAGCTTCCTTTGCTAAAATTAATTGGAAATAGATTGTGCAAAGCTGCTGACAATCACCATGAAGAGTAAAAAAAAAAAAAAAAAAATTAAAAAATTGATCTGTTTTGAGCTTTTACTTTTTCATTATATCTTATAGCTTATCAGAAGACCTACTAACCCAAGTCAGTGCAAATCACTCAACTAGCAAAAGCTTTTTGTAAGTCTTTGTAAGCACACAGCATCCCTTCATCTTTGGAGATACCAACATCCCAACTGAGGCATCCTGAAACAGCAATTCATCCCCCATCCTGGTGAGGCTTTTCTGCCTCCCCATGACAAAGCCAGATGGCTTCAAAAATGTGTGGAGTGTGACATTTTAATTATAGATCACCTGCAGGTAGACCATGAGAGATCTTTCTGAAGATGAGAGAGGAACAATTAAAAAAAACAAAAAATAGAAGTTTTTTTCCTAATTTTCTGTCTGCTCAGATGGTACAGTGAGGGAGCAGACCTAAAACCAGGCCAATTAAATCTATTGTTCTGGCTGGGCTGGCAGTGGCAGTGAGCCCAGTTTTGATGCTCCTGGCATCTTCTTTGTGTCCTACAGCACCCTCCATCGGAGGAGGTGTGTCTCCTGCATCCCTGAAGAGCCAGCTCTGGGCTCCAGCCAGCATGTATGGTCTTCAAGTTTGGCATTTGCTTCAGCACCTTGCTGGACTTCAAATCATTCTCCACTGTGACCAGCGAAAAGGAGCCAGCTGGTAAGGTGCATCCACAGCCAAACCCAATTCCAGTGCACTAGTAGAGCTGGCAGGATTCTGGAGCTCTCTGTGGCCACAGCTAATCTTGTATATAACAGCTCTCCATCCACAGTGGGAGTGAGTCCACATCAGTTTAAAAGTTTGAGCTTTGCGATAAATCTATCTTTGCAAAGATCTATTTTGCACTTTCAGTTTAATTGGCATTATCTTATTATTTCAATCCATAGTTTTTTATGTTACCAGTAGATAGTTTTATTTTTTGAATGACACAGTTATTTCAGTTCTAAATTGCTGTTGATCAGTCAGCTTAATTCCTTCAATAACAACCTAATAAATGAACTTTAATCTTGCAGTAATGAATACTACTGGCAGCTTACTCTGGAGTAGCCCTTAATTAAAGCAATTTAGCCTCAGCACTGATCCCAGCCTGCATCACTGAGGGTTTATGCTCTAGAGCCAGTAGCTCAAGCCTTCAAAGCAAGCCATGTGAACAGAAAGAAATTGTTTTGTGGACTGAAGTGGGAAACTACTCTCAAAGGCTTGTGCATGCAATCTTGCTCCATATTATACCAGATACCAGAGAACAAATGCAGCCAGCTTTTGGGGCTGCCGTATGAAAGATAACTGTATTGGCAGTTTTAAATGTTGAACCCTTGGCTGTCTATGTCCCCCCTTTCTCTCTGCCTGGACCAATGCTCCCTACAGCTGAGGCGCTTTTTCTCCTCATTATTGGATGATGTTAAATAGCTTGTGAATGCATGAATTGCCAAAGGTTCTGAAAGATTTCTTTAGACACAACATGAGTCTGAAACCAAGATGAGCCAGCCACTCTGGGTTTTAAACATATTATTAGGCCTTTTTTTTTTTTTTTAACTGAGGTTTGGGGATCAGAAAACAAAAATAGTTCTCTGTCACAGGCACCAGTACAGGCTTAATAAATAGTACAAGGGAACAAAACGTTTCTGTTTGCTGAATGTTCCCCTGGATTTCATCTATTCCTCAAAAGGGACAGTGTTTTCAAACATATCTGATTCCAAACAGTGGCAAGAATTAAATATTTCCCTTTTTTCCTGCCCTTTCTCAAGTGTTCTCCATGTAACAGACAATGTCACAGTTTATTGTACTCTTTTAAGGTCCAAGATTTTTTGCTCCCCCATCTTCAGAGTGATCATTTTCTCTATTATCCATTTTAAATATCTTTAACCAGCATGACACTGTAAAAGAAGGGTGCAGATCACAGTGGTGGTGTGGGCAGCCTCCAGCAGTCTAAACAAGTGACTGCTGTAAGGCAACTTGAACATTGCCAGTACAAATGCTCCACAAGCCTGGGAGAAGACAGATGCTACCATTTTATTAATAAAATCTATAAATGAAGCTTGTCATTAAATCCAGGAAGAAAAAAAACCAAGGACTGGTACAATGTGAAAAATTAAAAGACATGAAGCGTTTTGGAGAAAGCAACTTACAACGAACATACAGCTGTTGTAAAATCTCAAGCTAAAGTAAAAATACAGTTAGACTTGAGATGAGACACAGAAAAACCTTAATACTTCCCTCAAGGACACAAACACCAAAATTTTCTTGACTGATGCTATATTTAAACAATATTAAGTGATCAGAAAATAAAATATTCAATCATTTAACTTCTTTGAAATACTTCCTACACAGAGAAAAGCAATGCTGAGCTGTAATAACAGCTCTCATGTTTTAAACTGATAAATTTAATTAAATACTGCAGACATTTCAATTTCATTGCACATCATAAGAACAGAACTGTTAACATCCACATCCTTCTACCATGAAAGTGCTATATTTTTCAAATCAATATTCCCATGGCAACTTTGTTACCACCAACAATGAGTATTAGTCAATGGCACGTATCAGGTGTGTAAGATACCAGAAGGAGTATAACAGAAAGTAAAGAATAGATGTAACCTTGGAGTAAGGAAAATATTCACTGTATACCAGGGACCCCTTTGCATCCATTGACATACCCTAGAAAAGGTTACTTAGAGGCTATGGAATAATCACTTCCATTAGATTTTTAAATTTGAGAAGATAGCCATCTGTCTGGAATTGTCTAGGTACAGATGTATCTCACATGACAGATGAATCTCACATGACACTAGTGTCATAGGCTAGACAATGCATCTCCTCCAATTTTACAGTGCTAAATTGCTTGGACTTCTCACCGTCTTGTTATTCTCACTGACAGAGCACTGCCCATGCCTTCAGACTTTAAAAATGGAAAAATAAAATAACAAGTAACTTGATGCATTTCTCACCCTTCTTCACGTGTATGTTTTATGGATCTATAAAGCCTGCAGAACATTTTAGGAGATTTTAGAAAATAATAATCAAGGTCATATTATTAATCAGCATTTTCTGAATTTTCTTTTGTTCTAAGATTTCCATTTCTTCCAGTTCTTTACTCTAAGATATTGCCAAGCCAACTTTCTTTTGTGCTAGTAAAAGTCTTTCTTTTGATCTTCTTAAACAAATTAACTTTCTGTTTCCCACATTATTATGAATCCATTTCCCTTGAGACTCAAACATAATTACCTCATGCTATAAACCTGAGACTTCAGCAACAAAATAATGAACTTCATTCATTGTGTGAGGATAGGTGCGGGTATCTACTTTTAGAATGTTCATACTTTAGCAAATGTCTATGTAGGAAAGATCACAAAACCTGCAGCATTTATTCCCTGCTTATGTGTCTGTACACAAAAGGTAATATTTTCATCCATTGAAAGCATTTATTATTATTGAAGAACAGTAACAAGCCAATAGCAGATTAAATTCAGCTAAATCCCTGAAGAAACTTGTTAGAAAATGAGAATTGTCTTGTTGGACAATTGATTGGACACAAGAGGAAAATTTTTCATGCTGAGAACAATCAGCCACTGGAATAATCACCCCAGGGAAGTGGTGCACTCCCCAGTGTCAGACTCTTCTAAGATTTGGCTGGACAGGGTGCTGGGACATCTCGTCTAGGTCATGGTTTGCCAAAAAAGGTTGGACCACATGATTATTGATGCTCCTTCCAACCTGGGATTTTGTGAATCTATGATTCCCCTGTCAGATACAGAAAATAAAGATATAGTAAAGCAATAAAATCCAGCATCAACCTACACCAATGCAAATTCAATTGCACTTGTAAGAATATACATAATCCTTCTCACTTTCCCTGTGAATATTTTCTGGGTATCCTCCTCCTTTTCTCCTGTATTGAAAAAGAAAATAAAAATTCTGTTCTCATAACTTATTCAGTGTTTTGAATCCTGATATAAAGGGTTATCAGTATGCCATTATATGCACCATTGTTATGGTGATAGTGGGAGTAGTTCTAACAGAATGAAGCTTGCCTGTTATGGTTTTATATTAATGCACTGGTCAGAGTACATTGCATAGTCAAGAAAGGAAGTATTGCCTTATTGTAAAATATTCTATTCAATAACTTTATGAAATTTCTCACTTTCAATGAAAACCCAGACAAATTGGTTTTATACCCAAAATAGTTGCTGCACATGTACAATGGTATTCCATATTCCCCAAAATATTAAGCGTCCTTTGTTTGTTCACCTTTCCTGTCCCCCTGCAGAGTTAAATGTCATCACATTTCCAAAAGTGAAAGCTCTTGTTTGTAGTATTCCAGCACCTTATGAAATTAGAATTTATGCCAGGAAAAGTTTCACATTTATATGCAATATTGCACTCCACTGAGGCTCTTAGTACTTTGTATTTTAAAATATGATGCTTTACAATCCATCTCCTCTCAAAGCTGATGCTAACAGTACTTTGCACTTCCTTGATTACTCCTCACTTTTCCTTACTGAAAAGCCTTCTCTGCACACTTTCTAACTTCTCTGGCTGTTTCTGCAGCTATCGGCAGGGTGAAGTGTGGTGCACATCTTCCAGTATTATATTTTCGTGGTGGGAATCAATTCGTTTTGGGAGATTCTCCAGCACCTCTCTGACTCTCCTAACAAGTAGGGTGAATTTTTGATAGAGAACAGACTGCAGGAGGGTTGCAGCAATATAAGATTTTTAATTTTTTTCCCCTATAGTCACATGCCTATATTCTTTTTCTTACACATCCATGTGAAAATCACTGACTTTTTTTTGGTCAATACTTTGCTTTTTCATTTCCTGTGGTTTTGAGACATTTATCCAAAGTGTTACATTTCATTGCATGTCTAGTGGGCCTTTCCTAAACAGGAGTTTAACAGCAAAGTGAGAGCAGAAACAGGGAAAAATAGTCTTGGAGGCAGCAATTCCAATGTTATGGACCAGATGAAGCCAGCAGAATGACAGCAGTTTTCATATTATCCATGAGGACAGTATTTGTAATGTTTTTCAGAATCCTACTATAATTTAGAGGCTTGCTGTGCTGTACCAAACACACCCAACAGTTTCTGATACAAACAGAAGAGGGTGTCTATCCTCTGTGCTTCACAAAAAAATCAGCAAAACAGAGAGCAATCATCTGAATCATCTTATTTCTTTATGGTATAATTTTGGTGAAAAAGAAGTTTAAAGGCAGAATGTAATAAGTGCACCATAAAACCAGAAATATCTTGCTTATTTTTGCATTGTGTGCCTTTTTTTCTTTTTTAATACAAGGCTTACGTAGGTCAAATTATCATTAAAATAACTTATTTGTAAAGATGATTTTGCTAATAACTTCAAAGATTACTTTAATCACTTTGAGATCCTCTCTATAAGACTTCAGACTTCTTGTATTTATATATTTATCTGGTTTTGCACTTAGGCAGACCTTCTTATTATGAAGAAAGCTTCAGTTTGATTCCTAAGTTCTTATTAAAAAAATAAAAAAAGAAAAAAAACACCTTTAACATTTAGATAACCTACACTGTAAAATAAAAATCAAATTACTGTCACAAAATCTAATGGGATCACATCATTTAAATTCACTGAAAAACTAAGGTCACACTCTTCAGCCAATAAAGGTATAAAGAAGGAACACTAAAAGAAATAAAGCAGAACAAAAATGGGCAGTGAAACATTCCAAGGAGAAATATGGATTGGTTTCTTTTTTCCTTACTTAGAAGACAGAGGCAGCTGTAGGGCACATAGAAAAGGTGGTCAGGATGGGATTAACCCCAGGGACTTTCTGTTGGCTTCAGCAGAAGGAAATTATGGTAACACTGAATGGAAAAAAAACCTCCTCAATATACAAGAACTGTCTTTATGTCCTGACTTCCCTTTGGGCTAAGAAGAATAAGAAAAAAATATCATAGGAAAGAAAAATAGGAAAATGGAAAAAAGGAACAAGACTGCTCTCCCACTAAGACAGAGTCCCTTCTAAACAGCTCAGCCAAGGACAATACCTGCTTGCAAATATTTCCTGTATAAATGCTGATTTTGCACCCCAAGACAAGTGATAACCAACACTCTCAATGAATCAGTAAAATACGCAGGCTGTCTGCCTGCTCTAGTCTAGGTATTAAGACCCTCCTAAGCACTGTACTTCCGTAACATCACTTCTGCAGCAACCTGGAAGATCATGAGCTACTGCCCTGTCACTGCGGGTGTAAGCCCAACATCCCCAGCCCCTTCAAGGTCAGGAAATTGAGTATTGCATTTGATAGTGTTGGTTTAATAGCCATGAGAAGGACATATGGTCTCCCCAGGTAGTACTCTGATTCAAAGCTGTCAGTTCTCTGCCAGCACATACAGCAGAGAGTAGTGTTGCATTGCTGGCAAATGATGAAGATTGCCTAATTCTTCCCTAGTTTGTTCACATCTACCTGTAGAATGCAATATATGGGTGACAAGAGACAAAGAATCAAAGTGGTTTATAATATTAATTCATCCGGCAGGAAACAGCTTCACCTGCCCATCTTAGGGGCTGAAGGACAATGATAGAGAGTACAGAAATAAATTATCAACATCTTGGCAGAAATGAGGGTCAACAAAAATAATAGCTTCAGCATTTCCTTACTTTAGAAGCAGCAACAATATTGTCATGTACCTTTCCCAAACAGTTACAGTTCTTCCTTTAAGCAGACACTGAGGGGTTCATTCCATTTTGAACATTTTATTAAGGAGTTATTCCACTGAGGAACTTGACAATATCATATTCCTCCTATGCTTTCAAAGGAAGAGCTATCAAGCTATTTCTGCCAATCAGCCTCAGTTAAAATACTTCCAATGTGTTTTCAATGTGCCATGTCAAGTGATAAATATCTCATTTTATCTCTATTAAGTCAGAAAAGAAGCCAAATACTTCAAGGAGACTACCTGATATTTGCAAAGTTTGAAGAAAAGGGACAACACATAAATCGTACCTAAACAGAAAAATACAGCTCTACAGATATAACATATTATTGTCAAGATAAAACACTAAAATTTGCCAGACTTTTATTTCCTGGAAAAATAAAGCTTTCTCAGCTCCTCATTAGCTTAGGTCAGTTTTAGATGGAATTCATTTGGTCTAATGTGGTGGACTATAAACAAATAAAATTAGTGGAATTTTTCAGATGACAATATCCCTTCTAATATTTATAAAATCACTTAAAGAGAGAAGAGCAAATCAAGAATAGGAGCAAAATCTCTTACAGTAGCTGGGGTACATTTGTGTAATGTAACAGCAAAATTGATGGAGTGTTATATACTGTCTGCATTGTTTTGTACAGTAACAAATCCTTTAGATACTCTGATTAATGCATGAATTGACCAAAATAATTTAAAATGTAAGGGAAAGGGAACAGAGTATTCAAGCTTAAAAATAAATTTCTCCTGAGCCATATTTACTTTCCACATTAATTTTTGGGGGGTCACATTATAAACAACCCTCAAAAAGTATATATTAAATTTGAAATGCAAGAAGGCTGATGAATTTAAAATATTAAGTTTAACAATAATATGTGAACAATCTAAACTATGAAACCAGTGCACTAGGGCAGGACAAATCTGAACCTACCAATGAGCCTCAATACATCCCAATCAGGATTTCGTGTTACACCTTTAGCTTCTACAGGGAGTTGTTACTGGCTTCTCTGTAATAGCTCAGCTGAACTGTAAATTTAAAGCTGGAACATTATTTCTTCAGCTCTCCAATAATGACCTGTATTTGTTTATCATCATTATCATCATCCACAGAGAAAAGCCTTTCGAATACACTATACTCAAGAACTATGTGGGCTGTTTATTCTGGTTTTTCATGAGACCTAGCTTGATTGTTCAGTTGCAGTGCATCAGTGACTGCCTAATTACAGTACTATGCCTTTCAATAACCACAACATCACCAAATGCAGTAATAGTATTTCTTGAAAACACACTTCATAATTTATAATTAATTGACTATGGAAAAATTCTTCAATTCCTTTGATTTTTCAAAGCTCATCTTCAGACTTCTCTTTTTCTGTAGTACTCAGTGCCTTGTGTATTTTCAAACCATTTGTTCATGTGTCCTGAAGCCTGCAGATAAAGCATAGGCTTGGAATGATCAGAGCAGCCTGGTCTTATTCAGATTATATCAAGAGTAGTATACAATTTTTCATTGAAAAGTTTTCTTGCTTGTTTAAGAAATTCATAGGACTAATTAAAATCAATGTTTTCCTTCCCCATAGATCTGCTATTCTAATTCAAGCATTCGTGTCTCAGTGTCAATGCTGTTTTTCTGCTATGGTAACAGGCTGTATTGGATGGATCTGCACTGATCCCACAGACAAATTCATGGCATGTTCCCACTAACAGAAGCAATGGATGCATTTGTTAGACAGGCAGACATACAATAAAAATTCAATACTGACAAGAACCTAAATTGCTGCACTTAAATTTTAGATATTTCTGTTTACTAAGAAGTGATGCAGAGAATGCCCTGAAGAATAAGCCAATAAAACCTACCTGTGATCTTACCCATCTGGAACAGGAAAAATATAACCACATCATGCAGTATCTCATGTAAACTAATTAGATCTACTGCAATCAATTCAATCTGGTGCACGGCAGCTGAAACCAGACTTACAGTTTCTGGGCTGGCAGAGGACAGTTACAGCATAGAGTGGGGTAAGAAGCAGTGTCTTTCTTTCAGTGTAGAGGGCCATGGCTTACCTGCTGGGCAGTCATACTGCACACAGCTGAAATCCAACTAGGGCTTAGGATTTCACATTAAAAGTAAAGTAGCTCATTAACTAGTTAGTTTACAAAGGCAACCAGACTTGGGAATTCAAACTGTGGGAGAGGTAAATGTGAAGCTCCTTTCTGGAGTTCTCATTTCTTGGCTTCTGAAAAAGGCTTACTTTTTAGCATAGGAAGATGTTTCATACTTTAGTGAATGAATATTTCAAGAAAGAAACTAGGGATAAATAAGAAACAGCTAAACATTAGAAAACATTAATCACCAGAACTAAAATGCAAGTCCCATAAGTCATACCTTGCTGGGATAATGGATAAATGCACAGAGCCATAGTAAGCTGGACAGCATACAAGACTGAAGAAGGGGTGCACATGGGGCTCTGCAGCTGAATATTTCTGTAAGACGGACATCAAAGAAAGAAGAAACTTTTCCTGCCTACTAGGCATAGGATAAATCATGTTGTGAAAATAAGTCATTTGCTTCACATTTCAATAGGGTCAAGATGATGATCTGAAAAAAAGCAGGTGAAATAATGGAAATAAGGACAGCTAGAAAAGAATATTATTTCAACTGAATGATGAAAAAAATGCAGAGCATGATAAATCCAAGAATCTAGGCATGAAAATACAGAAATACAGTAGTGAGGGGTTTTTAAACAAATTATCATTGTACAAATTCATTTGTATAGATTAGCAATATAAACCTGAAGTAGGAAGAAGGATAGGAGAGTGATCTGGACCATTTATACATGGTTGGTCAGCTGACTGCTTTAGTACACCAGAACAGTTTTTCATTTCTCAGAGAAAAAAATGTAGGTTCTCATTGTATCAAGCAGAACTTAACTCTGATAAATGCTGCACCAAGTATTGCATGTTTATATGATACCTATCATTGGCTACCAATATCACAAAATCATTTCACAGTGCCAGTTGAGACTTTTACCTTTCATGAACCAATTAAACAGAAACATTAAAAGTAAATATTGCACTAGCAAAAATTTATAACTGCACTTACAATATTGATTGCCAGGCAGAAAGTCACATATCACATTATGGTAGGCTGTTCTGTAAGCTGCAAGTAAACCTGGGGTAGACTTTTTGCTGTTGCTCTTTGCTTTTTTTTGTTAAACATATATATTTTTCAAAAAAATTAGGTGTTAAGCAATAGGCAAAACCTGATGTTTCTGGTACTGAAGAAGGGTTCATTTTTATGCCTGTCTGCTTTCATTCTAGAAGGTCATTTCTATCTAAAAAAGGAGAAGGAAAACAGGAAGCAGGTATGAAGTTATTAACCAAAATTGTATTTGAAGACAACATTGAGGTTTCTCCAAATTGTTCAGTTTCTCAGAGGTTCCTTTTCTTATTTTCTGATTGGGGCAAAGACAAATATGTGTGGTTGCTGGTGCTCACAGTGCTGCTGCTCTCCCCCACCCAAAATGAAATGCAGTGAAACAGAAGGAATGTGTATTTGCATGAAATTTTACAAGAACAGACTATTTTTGACTCAGAAAAGGATAATCCAGTGGTAGATAAAATAAACAGTGATTTTTTCTGTCACATCAAGAAGGTATTTTTAGTAACTGTGGTTCATTTACCACTAAGGATTCTAGATAAGCTCTGTAAAAGACTGGAAAAATACTGTAAATTTGAAATTTCAGTGTAGATTGATACCAAAATTAGTCATGGGCTTTTGTTTTATTTTGAACATACATTGTCAAATAAAGTTCATGAAAAATGTGACAGATCTGCTTATTGATATTCAACTGCTGTATTTCATGGATACTTTAAGTGGAACAAAAAATACATAAACTGATGTGGTTTTTCTACTCAAATATGAGGTGTTGCTTACTATATATTTATATTATGAAGAATTAAATAAAACTAAAAAAAAAGAATTATCCTGGCTTAACAAAATAACAAATTAAGCTGTTTGGGCTGTGAATCTCAAGTAAGCTTTCCCTCCCCCCAGCCTGAATAAGCAGTGCTGACAGTTTTGCTACAGTGGCATTTGTGACTAGCTCTAGGATTAAGTTTTTTGATTGCTGAAGCTGATGTGGCAGATTTAACCTGAGACATGGTAAGTTAAAATAAACAGGGTGTGATGGAGCTGATAAAACAGGCATCTGGAAAAAACATTAAGATCCTGATGGAAAGCATATTATCGAATAGAAACCTTCAAAAAGACTGTGTTTTTTCATAGAGTATGTATTGATAAATTTTCCCTTTACTGGTTAAATTAATTTACTGGTATTGAAAAAGAGTTTTAATATTTAAAACTAGATTCAGCTATGACTGGTGCTCTTTGAATCCAGCCATTCCTACCAGTGTTTCATTTTTACAGTATAAAACTTAAAGTCAAAAGTCATTATTCAAATGGTCAGACTTGCTTGGAAATTCCCATAAGAGATAAAGTCTAAATTCTGCTTTCACCCTTTCAGTTCTTAAAAGGGGCCTATACACAGATATCCACATGCTGCACTGCTGTCAAGGGAAGCAGATGTTCTTCTTGAGCTGGGAGTTCCAAGGACTTTTTCCAGATTTGACAACTGTTCTTTCCAGTCTAACTTCATGCCACCCATGACTCAGACTTGCCCTCCCATGAGCCAACTGGACACCATCAGAGGAACAAACCCACCACAGCCACATTAATGCTTCCATGATTTTGAGGAAGGGTAGTCCCTGACAGGGGAGGATTTGTTGCCCAAAACTCAGAAGGAAATGCTCAAGGGGAGCAGTGTATCTCTGATAAGCACATGTGTGTTTCAAATTACTCATTGGTGGGATGGGGTGAGGAGCAGAAAGGGCCTTGGTTCTGTGTAAGCACTGCTCAGCAGTAGCTAAAACATTGCTGTGTTATTACATTTTTTTCATCCTAAATCTGAAACTCAGCACTATACCAGCTACTAGGAAGAAAATTAACTGTATCCCAGCCTAAACCAGGATGCCACTGTAGTCTGCAAATGAATTGCAGGACTGCATCCATGTTAATTGCCAGTACAAAAGGCATTGAAAATTTTAAAGAAATATAATAAATACTACATTCTTCTTAATTTTCAAGAATTCACCTTCTTCCCTGGGCTTAATCACCTATGGAAGTTTGTACTGTAACTCCCTCATTGCAGACGGAAATACTAATACCATATGTAGCTCCAGCAAAGAGAAGATTTAGGTTTTGTTTTAGCTGGAAGTACTAACCTGCTTCAGCAGATTCAGTAACACACATCCTGCTCAGGCCTTAGCCATGGACAACACAATAATTATTAAAAAAAGCTCTGGTTGCAAATGAGAGGTGAAAATACAGATTCATTATGAAATTAATAACCAAAAACAACTGTGGCAAATGAGATGTGTGCGTGAGTGATGGTAAGTGAAGAACCCTCCCAGCACTGCTGGCACTTCTGTCTCTAAACATTCTGGAGCATCAGCCAGAACAAGAGCACAGCTACAAGAGAGATATTTCTCTTCATGTCTTTACCGTTTGTCGACAAGTCACTTATAAAATAAGGTGATCCAGGAGAATGAAGTCAGACAGAGCATCTAGACATCCTTATGTTGATAGATGAAAATAAGACATTATTAAAATGGCCTACCACATTTACCACACAGCCAGCCTTTCAATGGTGTCCTCAGGTGAGGCCGTTCCTATCAGCCCTTCAGATCCATCCTCCACTAGAAGCACTTAACTCCAGGTGTTACAATTGGTTCATATTCAGTCCTAACTCAAAAGGCATTAAAATACACTATTCAAGTCAAAAAGAAAAAAAAAAAAAAAAAAAGACAGAAAGGATAACTTGAAACACTACAAATTAACCTCTAGTTACAGTGACTTCCTTCCCACCACCAAGGCAACAAACTACAAATTACACCTCTAGTTACAGTGACTTCCTTCCCACCACCAAGGCAACAAAATTTTCTGCTTTCCTTTTCCCTTTCCCAACTCAAGGGACAGTTTTCTGATTTCACAACACCTTTAAGTTAACATGCCTTTTAAAAAAAAAAATCATCTCCCCACATTGTTGCAACATGCTTTTGCTACACAATCATATGGCTGCATTTCAGCTTTGGAAGAGGTAAAACTGTTCATTCCCTAAAGCCACCTGCGGTGGCATAAACACTCCATGTTGCATCTCCCTCCATGTAGGTTGCTAACCCAGATTAAAGAGAGCATGTTCAACTTTCTAGCTAAGGGTATTCATTTTCGTGTATGCTGGTGAATACTAAGATCTGTATCTCCCATGTGGGGCATTGTTGCAGTATCTGTACATACAAATGGATGTCTTCACACCTATACCTTCCAGTTCTGATTCTCATCTCTAGACCTCAAAGCATCTTCAAGTGACATAATCACTAACATTCTTTTGCTTATTCTATCACCAGAACAGCTGTTACCAGGCAGGAAAGTGACCCATTCAACTGTTTAAAGGCTGAGGTGGAAAACCAGCTCAGATCTCTGTAATGTGAATGCCCTACCCACATTTCAAAAGAGAGGAAAAGGGAGCATGTGATATTCCAGGTGCTCTTTTCATCACACTGCATGAACTCAATGATGATCTGTCAGGTTAACTTGTCTTCACAATCTCTCCCATCAGCACAGACCTCTTCACCTCAGTGGAGCTTCACTGACTGCGGAGCTTCATTGACTGCAGAGAAATTTCATGGAGGCAACATCTTATAAAAACAAGGATGTTATTAAAAGTAAGTGCATTTGTCCGAGAGTAAGCACATATTTCATGACAACACAGCAGTATTTAAAGAATATTTTTCACTTTGGTCTCTTTCAGAAGAAGGGTATTATTTGTTTTATAATGTAGCTCCAAATATCTGTTTAAAATCAGTAAGATACTATGGAAGCCGACATGCTCTCAATGAATATCTTCACCTTCAGATTAATTTCTGGTTTATTCTCCAAGTTGAGCACACGGCAGCAAGCCTTATATAAAAGTAAGCTAAAAGTAGCAGCTTTTAAAATAAGGTATGTTGTCCTGCACAGCTCTGGAGGAATTGTAAGCCTACTTACTAGCTATGGATAGGTGTGATTTAAATGAAAATAAAACTCCAAACTGCAATGTATCAGGAATATTTCTGAAGGATAAGTACTATATTAAATTAAATAGGTGAGTGACATCCCTCCTTTCCAAACCAAAATAACAGAAGCAGTTGTGTCAGGTTTTGGACTTACATTCATGCTCTTCAGTATTTTTTTAAATGAAAGCCAGTTTCAAGTCATATTCAGTTAAACATTTTAAAACATAATAATAAAATGGCCATATTCCACTTTATAAACTATGTTTTAAGAGATCACTTATTCCCCCTTAAAAGACAATAATTGGAACAGAAAAAACATGCCTGTAACACACAGTGAATTCTTGCCAATGAGTTTCATAAACCCCCTGAAACCATTCTAAGGAGAGACATGACACCAATATTTGAGAGTTTCTTTCAGCATATAATACAGTTTTATTTACCTGCATTGCTAAATCCTGATGGACTTCAAGATAACTTTAGGAACTTGATTGCGTTGGTCTCCAGAGTAACTATATTTTAAATATTCCTTTATTTTCATGATCAAATGTTCATTATTTTTAATCTTATGTCAATAACAGTATCAGTCTTTATCAATGCTTATTATTACTGTATCACTAAGATATTCTAAATTTTTATTATTAAATTTAAAGGGATAGCAAAGATTCTAACAAGCTGCATTGGTGAAGAGAAGCTCCCTAAAAACTCCTCTGAAAAGGTCATTCTTAGCAGAAATTCGTCTATATACTTAAAACTGATAGTGGCATTCAGCAAGTTTCATTTTTCATCTAATTTATTCAATACTTGTAGGAAGCCATTCTGAAAGCTTTTTTCACAGCATGTGATGAAACAGAAGTGGTACATGGATGAATATTTGAAATGGCAAAGTTACTAGGCATCCAAATATCCAGCCAAAATCAGTGCCAAAAAGAAAATCATCTGGCAAAACTCAGGGAAAAGTCAAAAAAAACAGGATTAGTTAGAACACAAATAAGCTTCAGGAGATGTATCAATTACTACTACTGTATCAAATGCTACTATTTTCAAGGGCACTTCTTCTCACACTGATAAATCACTTTATAGATTTCTGTCCCCTTCACTGCTTATTTTATAGTCATGCATGAAGGCAGGCAGCTTTTCAGATACTGACCTCCTCTGAGCAGCCCACCCACCTTGCTCCTGCAGTAATTGCTGCTGTACTTCCTTGCCTCCAAAACATGCCATAGGTAACTCAGTAAATCCCCTAGACCCCATTTAAACAGCATCCATGCTCAGGATGTCACTCCATTTTCTCTGGGGCACAAATGCTCTGCAGTGACATTAAAGAATGAGACCAAGCAGATTAGTCACATCACTTAGAGCATTTCTTGGAGGCTTTCAGAGGTGCCAGTGGAAGATGAACACCTGAGAGAAGGAATATTCCCTATCTGCTTAATGGGGAATTTGGCTTCAAATGGAGGTTTCCTTAAAAAGAAGTATAGCTCAAATAACTAAAGAAGTAAAATAAAAATACCTCTGTAATAGAATATTTCTTGTTGAAATTATGTACCCTTAACAGTGTTTACAAGCGTGAACTCAAATAAAACAAAAGTAAGTTACTCTACATGGTGGAGGAGATAACCTGAATAAACTGATGGGATCCTTTTGCCATAAAAAAAAATAATAATCCAATATTAGTTATTGAAAGTTTAATTTCCTCTACATTAGGTTTTAAAATACAGGAATATTCAGAAAACAAACACACGCACAAAATTCAAGGCAAACCAGTTCCCAAACCCAACCACAAAACCAAACCCAAACCCAAACTAGAAAACACTGCCACAAATGACAGGCATATACAGACAAAAAATCAAACTCTGGTCCATCTTATGTTGTGTTATCTCAACAAGGGAACAAGGAGGGGAAAATTACATACCTAGACATATTAAATCTTCAAATCTCACTGAACAAGCAGAAGAGAATTCTACAACAATTTAACACTGCTGTCATATATTCATTGACTTCCTTTTTTGAGTTCCTATGAAAAAATGCAGAGATAAAAGATCAACTGGTGTTCTGCAAACCACTATAGTGCAGATAAGTGAGGATTATAAGAATTATATTTGGCTTTGTAGGAAATAATAGTATCTGAACCTTTTAAAAAGTACCTGTTGGTTTATGAAAGGCAGGACTGTAGATAGTCTAGTCAGACTTTAAAGAAGTTATCTGATAAAAATATACCACAATAAAATGAAATACACTGTAACAAAATTAGTTTAAATTTATACCTCTCTTAAAAAAAAATACCCCCCCCCCCCAAAAAAAATAATCCACCAAAATTTGGTATTATATCCTTAAACACAGGGACTGTGGCTTAAAAAACTGAGGAATAAAAAAAGGCATTTCATCCAAATGAATAGTAAACTTTCCCAGAAAATTAATGTGCTGCTTTTATTCTTATCAGATGACCTCTGTAAAACCTCCCTATACTCCATAATGCAACTATGAGCTTCTTCATTAAAAATAGAAAGATCACTCACTGAATAATTTGACCTTCCAAAAATTACAAAAGAATTTTTAAATTAAAAATAGAACTTGATAACCTCCAATTATTTCATTTTTGTGCCAACTACCATCTTGGAGTCTGTTCCGATAACCATTTTGCTCATAACATTTTTATGCAATTTATATTATCAGTAAATTATTAATTGGATAAAAAAATACGCAAAATATTACCAAATTTTCAAGTGTAAAATTAGAAAACATTTTGCTTTCCTCAGTGTAAGAAATGCAATCCAGAAGTAATTTTGCATTTTATTTTCTTTAAAAAAATATTTTAAGTAGTAATTATAAATACGAGTTATGTTATAAAGGACAAAAGCCAGATCATTATGCAGACAAATGTTTTAATTCACTTAAATAACTTACAATTTTTTATCTCATATTAATTTTTTTTAATAAATGCTCAGCTATGGAAAAGGAAAATAAAGATTTTTTTCTTTCTTTACAGAATTTATTTTATACTTTCAAAAGGTTATGCTATTTGTTGGATGTTTACATGGACTTTTCAGGCACTAACACACATACAAGGGCTTCTGTATTCCAGCTCTGATGGGCACTGGAGCTATGCCAGGCAAAACATTCTGAAGCAGTACAGCTTGAGGTTTTTATGGCACAACCTTAAACAGAAGATACTGGGAGGTTCATTAGAAGTCACATCCTTGTAAGCTGTCTTATAAAATGTTGGAGACCCAGAATTGTCAAGCACTTTAAATGTTTTGCCACCATCTTGGCTTCTTCCAAACCAGTTTATCGTATTTTAAGGGTGTTTTGGTACTTTGCCCCATAGTTCAGGGACTGTTAATGACACTCAATAGTAAACCTGCAAAGGATCCCAGTGTTTTTGCTAAATTAAACCACAGCATAGCACAAGTTCATCAGCACAAGTTTTGTTACTGGTGAAATGCCACACCGAATCAGGTCCTTCAGAGCAAGTCACAAGTTCATTGCAAGTAAATAAACAAAACAAAAAACCCCACACCAACAAAACCTCCCATTTTCTGTGACTGGCCTGCTCCACCAGCTTCTCCTAAGGTTCATTCCCTACCACCTCTTATTCTCACTATTTGCTATACCCCTGAATTCTCTCCTGTCACATGTGATCAGCAGTGTCATCAGGTTATTCTTGCTATCTGCACAGCATTCCAAACAGGAGAATATCAGACACAACATCCCAAACAGGAGTATATCAGACACAACATCCCTCTTTCTATCTTATTACCAGATTATTCCACCTATACCCTAAAACAGCTCAGCCATCCCTTCTGTGACTATATCATACTTTCTTGTCTCCTGTGTTTTTTCCATTCAAATGTCCCCAGCAGCTTCTGCTTTGCTGTTTAAACAAGGACACAAGTGTGTCCCCTCCTCAAATCACTGGTTCCCAGCTCCACTGAACTCATTAGATTCAGGCTTCAGAGTCATATTTCTGTTCATACCACACAGGTCCTGCAAAACTGGCACTCAGCTGACAGCACTGCTGCACTGCCTTGACTCAAGCTAGACCTACCAAGCTACCTCATTTGAGAATTTACTGCTGTGAGAGCTGGTTGTTCCTTACTTACTCTTTTCAAAAACTCTCTCACTGAAAGACTTAAACTATCTGTAAAACCTGCCTGCAGAGAATGTGCTTTAGGCAGTGGCTCCCAAAGGTCTAATTGCAGAACAGTTAACAGGACTGTAAACACTAAGGCTCACCCCAACACTACTAACATGTACTTCCCGAGTGTCTCTACAGAAAATGAAAACCAAAAAAAAAAAAGATGAAATAAACCCAAAATCCCTACACTGCTACCATATGGCCAGAAAGCTAATGAGCATCACTACAAGGAAAAGCAAAGTGGGAGGAAGGGAGTGGCCAAGCAGCTGGAACAGGGAAAATATTAATTAATCATCTTTTCCCTAAAAAAACACAAACCAAACCAACCAACCAACCAAACAAAAAAAACTACAAAAAAAAACCCCAAACCAAAACAAAAAAAATAAACCACTGTCATGGGTTCAGCAGTAGCAGCCATTTTTCTCCTTCTTAGTAGTTGGTGCAGCACTGTGTTTTTGACTTGTGGC
>JANRGW010044787.1:0-24475 GCA_024733675.1 Psilopsiagon aymara
TAAACTTCATCAGGTTGGCATCAGCCCACCTCACAAGCCTGTCAAGGTCCCTCTGGATGGCATTCCTTCCCTCCAACATATCAACCAAACCTCACAGCTTGGTGTCATTGGCAAACTTGCTGAGGGCGCACTCAATCCCACTGTCCATGTCACCCACAAAGATGTTGAACAAGACTGGTCCCAACACGGATCCCTGAGGGACACCACTCGTTGCTGGTCTTCAGCTGGACATTGAGCCATTGACCACAACTCTGTGTGCAGCCATCCAGACAGCTCTTTATCCACCAAGTGGTCCACCTATCAATTTGATACCTCTCCAACTTAGAGGCAAGGATGTCATGTGAGACACTGTCAAATGCTTCACACAAGTCCAGGTAGATGACATCAACTTCTTTATCCCTGTCTATCACTTCTGTAGCCCCACTGTAGAAGACCACCAGATTGGTCAGGCAGGATTTCCCCTTAGTGAAGCCATGCTTTGTGTCACCAACCACCTTGTTGTTTTTCATGTGCTTTGGCATGCTTTCCAGGAGAATTTGCTCCAAGATTTTGCCAGGCACAGAGGTGAAGCTGACTGGTCTGTAGTTCCCTGGCTCATCCATTTTCCCCTTCTTGAAAATGTGGGTTATATTCCCTTTTTCCAGTCCTAACTGCCATGATTTTCAAAAATGATGGACAGTGGCTTAGCAACTTCGTTTGCCAGCTCCTTCATGACCTGTGGATTGATTTCACCATGTCCCATGGACTTGTATATTTTCAGGTTCCTAAGATGGTCTCAAACCAGATCCTCCCCTATGGGCCTGGGGTCTTCATTCTCACAGTCCCTGCATCTGCCCTCCAAGATTTGGGTGGATAGCTCCAGTTTACTACAGGCAGTAATTCAGAAAAGCAAAAGAAAGCTAATTGTGTCAGAGACAAAAAATCCTTAGCATACAAGATATAGCCTATATTTTAAATACACATTAAGAGCAGTTTAGTGCTTATACTGCATAATATTTGTTAATTCCTCACTCATCAGTTATTCAGACTGAGTTTGATTATGCTTGCGCTACATTCCCTGTCTAGATCCCCAGTGGTATATAGTTTTGTTTTCAAAAAAGTTTTAAGTTGAAGTGGAATAAGACACTGACTTGTAAAATGCTGGGACACACACATCAGGAGGATGCGTTGATGCGTTCATGGAGAGCTGAACAGCTGGCCAACAGATTGAACATATTACCACAAGGCTACTGGGAATTAGTGAGAGAAGTAGAAAGCACAAGTACAGGGGGAAAGATATTCTTCACTAGTTTTTACATTGGTTGTGATATATTTTGGACAGCCAAATCAAAAGCTGAAAAAATCTCAAGAGGATGCCTAGCTTGTTTAGGGGCCAAATTTTAACCTCAAGTTAGAAACCCATATTCTTCTACCAGGGTATATTTATTAAATTCAGCTAAAAGGAATTTGTAATGAAATGATCTCTTTTAAAAAAGTCTGTCTTCAGAAGATTTGTTGGCAGTTAATACTGTCCAGTCAGAACAATCAGTGTCTTGCAGTCAGTCTGGTTGGGGTAGAGGACTCAGTCAAAAGTCTTCACATTGCAAATGGTAGGAGTACAAAACTCTTGACTACGTATGATAAGTAGTCTTTCAATTCATACCTCTTGCACTGTGCAGATATGAATCTGCTTCTCCCCAAGATCCTTTTCTTCTTCCTAATATCTGATTTATTTTTTTTTCCCCTGGCCATTTGCAATCCTAAAATACAGTTTCTCTTTTTTTTTTGTTACAGCACTGCTGTAGGATCTATCAAAGCAGGCATGCAGCTATCAAACCAGTGTTGCTTATACTTTACATAACATAACACAGTAAACTTCAAAAACATGCTCCTGGACCAAGTTATAACACTTCGCTCACTAGCATACACTCAACTAAGACTTCTGCTCTCTAGAAGCTCATGTTTTAAAACTTTGGCTGTTGAATTACATGCATTTACACACTGAGAATAGAAATTCTAATTACCTCATTTTGGGATTGCAGATGACTTAACACCAGCGACAAAGAAGTTGTAATGACTTAAAATTTACACCCATTCATCTTCATAATTAAATGATTTTGCTCAAACATAAAATGTTACTTTATCATATGCAATCGAAAAGGAAAGTTATACAAAACTCCAAACCTAGACAGAATGCAATTTAAAATACAGATAAAAATTGCCAGATTAAAGAGTTCAGTAATGCCTGTAGTTAACCATGTCACATCTCATACAATTTTACTAGTTCAAAGACTCAGAATTATGAAAAATAAAAGCATCTATGATAGACTTATATAGGATAAGCCCCTTCAGCCAAACATAATGAACACAGAGGCAGGAAAAAATAGGTAAGGCAGAAAAAAAAAAAGCAAACATAATAAGAAAGGCAGACAGGTTTTTTTTTTTTTTGAAATCCAGCAGTCTGATTTGCTTAAAGCAGAAGCTTTTGACACCTGCTTTTTGCACCAAGCCTGTTACTCAAACAAGTATTATTTTGGTAGATGTGATCAAAGGACAACTAGGATCAAATAAGAATCAGCCTCCATAGTTCCTGAGGATTCCCAGTGTGCGTAAAAGCAAAAGTAAAATGTATTCACAGTATATATGAAAGGCAAAAACACCTCCACCAGGAACTGCAAATAGAAGTTAAGCTTGTGAATCTTGACATTGCTTCCTGAAATCCTTTTTTTTTTTTTTTGTCCCACAGGAATTGTTTGTGTTGGTTTCTGGCCTGTCTGTTCATACAAATACTCCAAAGCAGTATTCCAAGATACAGACAAGTTGTTTCATATTTTAAAGGAACAGCTACTTCAAGATTCAGGGGTGCTGGGCTTTTTAGTGTTCCCCCCCTACCCCCCATCCCTGCAGTTGCAGAGTTTTGAAATTGAGGGACTACATCTATACTCAAAGAAGCCAAATTAATTTCTCAAGTGACTAATTTTGTGAATTTAGTACTGCAACAGTAATCAAAACAACTGTAACAATAATTTAAACAAGCATACATTTTCTGATAGTGGGTCTATGGACTCCTTCTTTCCCTCTCAGAAGTGACATGCTCTAGCACCAGTTAGGTGACATCATTAGAGGTCGCAACCAGAACTTCAGAGTTTGACTAAGGGGCTATAATTGAGCTACTCTCCACTTTGGAGAACACAAAAATTTCAGCAGTTTTTACCACAGCACACTCTCAAAACAGAGGTCTGTGGAAAGCAAAATGATGGAAAATCTGTTGCTATTTCAGTTGTGTATCTGGTAAGATGGAAAATTTTTCAAGTCTACACAGATGGTAAATAAATTTCTGCTACATGAGACAGTTCCTGGAATAAAGAAATTTTCTCAAATAACAAGTGCCAATTTTTTTTTTTTTTTTCAACAGGACTTATTTTTAACTTTCCCAGGGACTTACTGAGGGAGCTGGAGAAGTGTCCTTTCACCTTCAGAATCCTGGTCTGACTCCAGAAATAGACTCTAATGTCGTTCTCAGCATAGATGAGTTTTCTTTACACTTTAAAAGACATTTCAAAGCAAAGATCAAAGCTCCACGATCATATTTTGCTGCTGGTAAATACTCCCTCTGAACACAGTGGCTAGAAAATAAGAATTTCTATTGAAGCCCTGAAACAATTGTCAATGACTAACACTGCTGACATTTAAACTGTCATTATTATGCTTCATGAGGCAATGCCACTGACACAAGAGAGCTTGTCTTCCATGAACCAAGCATAGCGGAAAGGACTGAGAGAGGAGCCCAGAAACAGGGACCAAGTCACTGCAGACTGTATGCGCTAAGGAAGCACAAAATAATTAGGGTTTTGTCAGTCTTATAAATGGATTTGAGTAAAGATTTTACACAACTGTAGAAATGAATGCTGGACTAGGGGACTAGTAACTACTATCACTACTGCAAAACTTGCTCTTGAGGGTGTTTGGGACAGTTCTACCCCTCATATCACAATGGAGTCAGTCGTGGAAGTTGCTCACCCTCTTCTCCAAGATCTTCATTCCCTTCCTAATCTGTTCATGTGACTGCATGTCTCTGCTTGGCTGCTGCCTTGAGCCCGAAATCAAACTGTGTAAAATGTTGATACTTGCAAAGTGAAAAATACACAGTATTCTCATGTCACTGGGCTATCTTTTCCTCACATATGCATAAGCTCCAAAGGGCTAAAAAGTCTAATACAGCCACACTGAGTTTAGTACACGAAATGAGGAGAATAAAAAAAAAAAAAAGCTTTTCTGAAAAGTCAGGAATGAGGGGAAAGAATGAGTAATATTAACATACTGATGAGAAAAGTCTGGGTAGGATGAAGTAGGATTTTTTTGTGTGACAGGCAGTGTGGATGACCTAGAAAAAAAATTGACATTCTACTCTAAGGCTCCTGTTACTATACCCAAGAGAGCAACATTCAGGAATATATGTATTTCCTCTGAATGTGATTAAAGCTAATTTCCCCAGCATAATTATTCATAGACTTCAGTCTGCAAAAACAACTGATTTCGAATGTATATTGCAAAAGAACCTACAGTCAGAAATATGACTTTTTAAAAACTTAATACATTTTTTTGTGAAACAAGCTAAATTACAAGTCCTGAAGAATATTTACCCATAAGAGTATTAATCGAGGTACAAATATGGAAGAACCTCTCCCCATATTATCTTTGACTGTGTTAGTAGCAGTACTGAGTAAGGCCCGGAAACAGACAAACTGATCAAATGGGAGTTGCTCTTGTGAGCTGAGAAAGATTTGTGCAATTAAGAGTTAAACAATCACTTTACATAGAAAAAGAAATTAATTTTCACCTACTTATTTTCAGACATCCCACCTACATGACAGTCTCTCAATATCGCTATCTTTTTTGTCTTATTCTCTTATTCATGCTCTGGCTATTTTACTTTGTATACAAGTGTAAAGATTAAATAAGACAGTACTCATCTACCACATAATCCTGATATCATCTTTAAAAAAGTAGAGAATATTTGTAAACATGTGAGTTTACTATGCTAGAATAAATTCAACAGATATAGTGAGGTGTGAAATACACACAGTCACTTCTAAGCGCGATTTAAATACAGCTTGGCATTTATCAGAAGTGTAGTGTTTCAGAAAGTCTGGATGTAGGAAAGTAGTTTAGTTTACATTCCCAAATTTTTGCTTGTGGTGAAGTCTTTTCATTTTCAATGCAGTAAAGGTGTCAGCTTTTAAAATACTTTGAACCTGAAGTTGCACACAGCAAAAGCCACAAACTTTAGCACTGCCTTTGTTTTTCCATGCATTTTATGCCTTCATATCAAACAACCATAAGTTCCATATCAATGATTATTAGTGCATGCAAACCATCCTTTTTAAGAAGATTGAGTATACCACCCAAGAGATTAAAACACGTAGTAGAAGAACAGAACCAACTCCTCAAGGCTGTTTTTAATTTTTGATGGACTATATTAGATTATACATGTTTTGTTAAAGCAAAACTATCTGAACAAGACACTCAGGATATCCAAATAGAAACCTTTGTTTAGATAAATACGTTGCATGCAAATGGTTGGGAAGAAGCCATCTTGCAGGAAAGGATAAATAGAATTCAATTTAAGGAATATTTTACATATTGCATTTGCTACTCTAACAAGGTGAGACTGCAAAAAACAGTGCAAAAGATATGAAAATTATTGCTGTAATAAGGCACATCGGTGAAGGACATCCTTATGTTACAGTGAGCCAATTTTTCATTAACACAGTGTGCATAAGCCAAATTCTTTATATCCTGTTGTTGCAAAACACTACACGTCAGCTGTGACAGTTACAAAGAAGAGCAAGAATCTGGTTTACATTTGCTATACATTTGCTTCAGCACACATTGACATACACAGAGAAGCTGTATTGCTGCCTGGATTTTTTTTTATATAGGAAGAAGAATATCCCTCTAAATTTGAACTCATAACCATTTTAGGCTATATCTTCTGGAGCTTGGAATAGGTTTTGGCAGCAGAAACGGTATTGTTTCATTTTGTAAAGCCATATTCAATACACCCTATCTGTAGTACAGACCCCTTTGCCTTTACAAACTTTTTATGTTGCCAATAAGAGAAAGTAGTAAACTGACAAAAGGCTGAGCAACATTTTTTTTGAGCAACGTTATTTTAGTTTCAATCATATACACTACCATGACAGGATGCAAGGAGAAAATAACAAAAAACCACTACAAACAACAAGACAACCTTGGAAAACACTTTGCAGATGGTTCCCACCCTGCGGATGGTCAGCCCATGGGATGGAGGTGTGTATGTGTCTGCTAATTTGCTTCTACCTACTGCACAGGAATTAGTCAGATACCTATGGACTTACCCACTGCTGTACTACTACAGCTAAATACTCATCAGTAGCAGTGGCAAAGACCTCATTGCCACAAAGCTCCAGCCCCCAGAGCTGGCCAGGTTGGCTGAAAAACTGCTCTGCCACAGCTATCGCTTCAAAGGCTCTTTAATCTAGGCAGAGGCTGCTCTAATATTGACTTTCCAGGTTACTACCGTATTTACTGGTTTTGATGGAAGCTGTATCTGTGTGTCTCTCTGATCTCTGTGTTTTCACTTGACTGTTAATTCAAAGTGAACATTCAGCTCATGAAAGCGCCAGATGAACAGTTCTAGGAAGCAAAGTCCATCTTTAATTTTTTTCCTTAACCAATGGAAAAGTGTGTTGTGGATAGTGATGTCATGTAATCCAAAAGGTTTTGCCCAAGTGTTTTATTTCCACTTCCCATTTGCTAAACTGTTAAATTTAGGTTCTGAGTACTGTTCCCATTTACTCCTTCCAAGACAGCTTCCCTCAAAAATGTGGTGTTATTTACGAATCTGGTATCATCTTAGGAAGCAGTCATTGGTCCATTTAACATGAACTACAACAGAGAATTTAGAGGTTAAATACAGGAAACAATTGTCCCTTACCATACAGAACCTTTTAAAGTTGCATTTTAAAAACAAACAAATGTTTACAAAGGTTTGGGTTTTTTTTTTTTCCTTTTTTTCCCAGTCAATTATTGCAGACCTGGACGTAATCAGAAATTTCTGAGGATAAACTGCATGAAACTAAAGCTCTCTACATTGGTTCCGAGAAACGTGCAATGTCATTTTGATGAAGCGATAGTTCATGACTATGAACCATGTATAAATACAAATACTTTCATGACCATTTTAGGTAGCTCAGCTCCAACTAATGCATAGCTTGATGTGCAACAGTCTCTTGGTTTGCAGTCTAGACAGCACTGGCAGCCTTTAAAATTTATTGCTGAACACTGTCACAAAAATGTGTCAAAGTAAAATTTGCATAAGGGTTATACTGTAATGGCCTGGCAGTCATCCCATCCTGTTCTGAGCTTGTTTTAAATACTTTTCAGATTGTTTGAAATACATCATACTTCAGTCCAAACACAAAGGAAGTCTGTGGGAAAGCATTCTTTAGCTTCCCAGATGGAGATAATACTTATGATACATATTTTTTGTGATAACAATAGAGAAAATTCATGGTCATGTAACCACAATAATAGGAGTGCTTTATCACTACCACTTTCTGCTAATTATCATAGAAAAAATGCATAATTTTAAAAAGGTAGATCCAACTACTTCAGTCCATTTATTGTTTTGCACTGCATGTTCATTATTAAATGGTAAATTTAGGGAGCAAGTTTTCAATGCAGAAAAGAGAAACAAATATTCATGACAGTCAAGAAGGTTTCAGATTTTTTAAAGAAATCATAATTTGTTTTGTTTTACTTGCAGCTCTCGCCAGATTCTTCCCAATGCCTTTAAACTTGAGACCATTTAATAGCAATGTGCAACTGTAGCAAATTCTTTGTGGTGAAGCAACTGTGGATCTCAGTAATAGTTGCCCACTGTACTACTACTACAGACTGTAGCTCTGAGATGTGGGTAACTAACATGAGATGTGGTAAGCTAACCTTTCAAAGAGCTGTTATGGCTCAGGATCTCTCATTAATTTTTGTTGGCTTTCATATTCACATTACGAGTTTGGAAAACCCGATCCATGCTTTTTTCTAAATACCTTAGAAAGTTTCAGAAACTGAAAAAATTTAGAAAGTCTGAAAATGGCAAGAGATGTAGAAATGGAATAAAAGCAAATCCAATTTCTATAGATGCTAAAATAGATTTCTGTGGTTCGAATGATCATCTTTCAAAAGACTGTATCAGATTTCCAATATTTGTATTTGCCATTGTTCTTCACAAAACTGGGGAAAACCATTCCCTAGATGCGAAGATTCTATTATTCATTTCTGTATCTGAAAATAAAGTTATTGTGTCATAAACACAGATCTGAATTTTACAGGAAATATAGTTAGAGAAACGTATGATTTGAAAGTTATTCTGCCACGATACTGCTTCTATAATGACTGCCTTCTGTAGCCTCTAAGTTACAAATTATTATATCACCCAAGTTCAGCAAGGCATTTAGGCGTACTCTAAGGACATAGCAGTTCCACTGGTATCCATTAATGTTTTTTTAATGCCTACATTTAAAGCAGTGAGGCCTTGGTCTCCTCATGACCATGCTGAAGTTGTGAAGCCTTGGTATCCTACAACCATCCAAACAACATATGTTTTTGTCCAAATTTTCATGATCCTTATAATTAAGAATCGCGGATTTTTTTTCCTAGTTGTTGAATTTCTCCAGTAGAATATTTACAAGACAATTATCTCTAAAAACTACTCAATGGAAAAACATAAACTGTGGGAAATGAATGCAACATATTTTGCAAAAGTGCAGTTAATGATAATTCACTTTGAAAATAACCAACTTCTAGAGCTGTCATCTTCCTTCTGCCGACAGTTTCAGACTGAATTGCAGCAAAAAGCTATATTCAGTTCCTATGACAAAATCAGGATACAGCAAAAAGTATTTAATTTTAGTGAAGATTTACTGTACCTTCCTGTTGGTTTTGTTCATACTTTTGTCTTATGTTTGCCTTTCCTATTCTGACCTGTCTCATTTGTCATTGCAAAACCAGCTAACTATGCGAGTAAGAATATTTTAGACTAGATCTCTAGTAAACCAGTTTCTATTAAAAAAAAAAAAAATACAATTTGGCAGCCTTGCAAGAAAAATTCAAATTGATATAAAAAAGAATCAATCATTAAATTATCCCCATTAAGAGTCAAAATTGAGGTAAAGGGAGATTAAGACTTCAGAAAGACACACTTGTGACATGCCTGGAAACTTGGTCTCTGGTGTTTTAACTGCAATAAAATAAGAAAGAGATCTAAAATTCTGGATACTATTATTCACAACAATAACCATGTATTGTTGACATGTGAATGCTCAGTTGAAAAGCATTATGCATTGTGAATAGTAGAGGTGGAAGGGAAAAACTGTTAAGAAAACCATTTCAGTAAAACAGGTAGCTCTTATATTTTTGGAGCTTTCCTCTTTCCTCTCCCACGTACCTTACAGGGAGGAGCAAGGCAGCAGGCAAGGTTCCATAGGCTTCCTGTGGAGTCATTTTACAGGGTGATACAAGCAGAAGCTCCTGGAAGAACCTAATTTCCTAACTCGCCATAAAGAGCATAGCTTTAGCCTTGTAAAACAGAACTTTAAATACAGACCGTAATGGAATAGGGTCCGCCTTCACATTGTGTGGGCAAGCATAATATTCAAATTGCAAATATGGATGGAAAGACCTAAATTCAACTATGCAAATTCTTTTTCCCCTCACATTGGTATAATTATAATTGATGAAATGAAACAAACTTTATTTCAACAGTCCAGAAATTGTAAATCCATTCTTTAAAAACTCACAGCTTTCATGTTGGGGAAAGGCACTGCTACAAAGACCTGTGCCACCCAGGTAACATTCTACTCAGGTTTATTTCTACATTTACTGACATTCTTTAGATAATAATTTTCTTAAATTAATCTGCATCTCATTGACACTGGTGGCTGCTGTCATGGTGACATTAGCTGTGTCCTGAAGTATCCTTTGCAAACCACAAAGCATTTAATCTAGAAATCTGGATTAAAACAGTAGCAATAGTAGTGAACACTAGGAAACAGCTCTGGTACTTTAGTCTGGTAGGAATGAGTTTGAGATAACATCTACTGTTTGAAACAGGAGAACTTCCATGCAGGGCACCATGAAGAATTGCAAGTAATAACTGTAAAAAGCAACAGTTTCATAAAAGTGAGATAAGGAATCCATACTCAGAAATGTTTCCTTCATTCCTTTTTCAGTGACACATAAGCAAAATGTTTCAATGAGACTGAAATGCAGTCTGAAATTACTTGTGAAAAGAAACTGACTCAAATTAATCACATATACTTCATTTTTAGCCCCTTCTCAGTCAACACAAAACCAGGAAAGATGGATTAGTGAAGGACTTTTCAGTCAGACCTTTTACCATTAATTTCTCACAATTAAATTCAGGTGCTTTCTATTTCCAAGCCTTAGGAAATCTTTCTGGGAAAGCAAAGGAAAAGAGGGTGCTTTTCATCAACCATCTGAATCTGATGACTTGAGACAGCATAGAAAGCTGCAACAGCTGGACTTGTTTGCAAAAAGCATCTTCAGTGTCAGTGCATCCATCACGAGTAAAGCAACTTACTGAAAGGGAGCTAGTGCTGGTCAAAGATGCGAAACTGTAAGCCCTTAAACCCTCAAACCTGTATTGGCAGAGCAAGCCAAACAGATCCACACTGTCTCACCTCAGCTGATCCGAAAATAAGAGGGGAGATCATGCTTTACTGTCACAACTAATAGCAGTTTAATATATGTTAACAAGGATCAGGTTTTCAGAATTTAGTACCAGCAAGAGCAGAATGAGACTACTCAAAGGTCCTAAGAACACAGATGTCATGGAAGCAGCTGAAGATCTGCACCTTTCTGTGATCCCCTAAGGTGCCACCTGGAGGTTTGGGTGCCCAAATGCAATTAGCAATTCATCCCCTTGTGCCTTTTCCAATATTCTGCCCTTCATAAGCACATGTTTACATGCAGCTATAATTGACATTCAGCATCAATCAGATAGTGGTGTGTTTTAGGCCTTAACTGCACTATTTGAACTACTGACCTGAAGAAAAAAGGTTTTATATATCATTCACAATCCCTTAAGTCTTCCTGTCACTGCAAAGCAAATACTTGAGTTTTATGGATGGATTCAGTTTCAAGTCTGTTGTTTTTCTAATGTCTTGTTAAAATTGCAAAAGTGGCTTTCAGGGAATGTTTGTAAACACAGGCACATTTTTCACTGCAGATTGTTACCAACACAGGCAGCCTTTTGTAAAAGAGTGCATGATTAGATATAGATGATAAAATCCTGCACGCAGGAACACTGTTTGTAGAAGTGTCCTGTAAACTCAGAGAAATAATCCCACAAGCAACAGCAGATCATATCTTTTCCCTTTTGCCAAACATTTTACAGTTGCTGGTAAGAACTTACTTAACCAAAGTAGTACACGGTCACTCCTTCAGATTTACAGACTACATCCTCTTTTACAGTGCACACAGCTCAATTGCAGCAGTCACATATCTCTCAACCTTCCTTGAAGGAACTCCTTGTTTTGCTCCTTTCTATGCTTACATCTTTTCTTAGTTTTACTCACTATTAAGTTTCACTGGAATTTTATCTTTTTATATTTATATAACTGTTTTTATATTTTATCCTTTTAACTATTTAATGGCACAAGCACAAATATATTCTTGAATATAATTCTTATGAGTACACACTTAAAAGATGAGTGGATGACCGCTAAACAACAGACAAAGTAATACATAGAAACTAATAGAATCAAAGATATTAAAAAATATAGCATGGTATATCTTGCTAACAATATGAAATGTGCACATAGATATTAGCAACTATGATTAGAAAAAAGGAAATGCTAAATACAGCAGCTGAGAATACATTTATAATACTAAACTTGTTCTCAAATATAATATTAATTTGGTTAAATTTTATGTTTTAAAACTTGAAACATTTTCTACAGATAGATAAGCTTAGCATTTCTGGTACTGCTGACTAGCAGTTTCTGTTTCTTAATCATAACTCAGAGACTAGTTACTGAATCATTTGAACAGTACCACATTAACTGGGATTGCATAAACTACCAAAGGAAGACTGGCTTTGAGAACTTCTGAGACCTTTTGCAAAATTTACTTACAGCTTCTAACCACATGAATTGCATGACGCTAATACTACTAAAGTGCCAACACAAGGAAGCAATGGCCAGCAGCTCAGGATGTTGTGCTGGCACAAAGTACTTCAGACATCTGATTTGTGCTTAGTGAAACAGGTACTGAGGCACTGTGGATGATTAAACAGGTCCCATACTACCACTGAGCAGAAACCAGATTTATTAAAAAACAAACCAACCAAAAAAAAGAAGCTGGATGATGTCAAATGAAAAAAGGCAATGAGAAGTTAACAACTACAAATTGTTTATTCACAAGAATAAGCAACATAGCTAGGAATGCTAGACTTTAAGATGAATTCTGTAGTCCCATTAAAGCCAATGGGAGTTTTATTGCCAGCGAATCTGTCCATTAAAGTTTTGTAATGATACTCTTCCTTACTCTCTGTAGACAGTAAAACTCTCCAGTTGCTTCAAAATTTCAAAACGTTTCAAGCTCAGCAACGTTTTTTTTCTCTTTTTTTTTTTTTTTCATGAACATAGGCTCATGGGGCTGAGCTGAAAAGCAAAGAACTTCTGCAAATTGTTTCCACTCTTTTTTTACCCCTTTTAAAGTTTTGTTGCATTTTTTCTCTGTTCTCTTTAAAGGTTTCCAAAACCCTGGACGCAAACAGTTTCCTAAAAGGAAAGGGATAATGGTACTTGACAGCAGAAGAAGAAACAAAAAAAACCCCAAACCCATAGAATATACTTATTCATTTAGCCTTGAACATATATAAAATACGTAAGTTATCTATAAAGTGAAAATAAGGTATTGCACAATTTCATGGTTCAACCATTTTCAGACTTCAAAAAGAACTCCTGAAATTCAGTTGTTACACAGACACATCTTTCTCAAAACCAGTTGAAGAAAAATCTGACAAACTAATAAAACAAGACTGAAAAATACATTTTATTTCCAACAAATTAGTCATGGAATCACCTTCATAAGAAAGTGGGGGAAACATTAGAAAAAAGCTCTGCAGTTTATGAGCATCCTACCTTTCTTTTGCGCAGTTTCACTTGACTGTCTGAATATTCTTGTGTGGTCAAATGATTCCTTACATGTAAACACTGAATATCTTCTGCTGAACTGACATTTGAAAGGCATTTATTTTCAGGGGCCACTTGAGGTTCTGTGAAACCACTTTCATCCAGACCATTTTCCACTGCCGGGATGTGAGAGCAAGAAGAAGACTGCATAAGGCAGTCGCTGGATTCCGCTGCCGAACACAGTTGTCTATCACTGCTGATGCATGATTCAGAAGAAATCCCACTCTCTACCACATTACACTCAGACTTTCCAAGCCCATCTTTAAAGGAATCAGATTTCCAGCACTGTTGTGTAATTGCAGCAGTATGAAGTAGCTGCTTCCCAGGCATAATAACTTCTTTCACATTTGGAGAATTAGAGTGATTTTTTTCCTCTGCATCTACTACTTCATTTAAGCTGTCACAATTACAAAGATCCAAGCTTTGGCCAATACTGCCACAAACATCATCGTCATCCCCCACCTCCTCTTTAGAAACTGTGTCACAGCCAGGTTCCTGACTTGTACCTCCAATTATTCCATATGCTTCAGCTGCCTTGTTACACTCTGTTATTGGTAACACCTGTGTTAAGGAGCCTGCTCCATTTAAACTCTCCTCTTCATGTTTTGGTTCCCCTCCTACAGCAGAAGTGTGGTAATTAACACTATCCACGTTTAGTGCTGAATAGTCGTCATTGTCATCAGACACATGGACTAGAGTTTCTGTACTGGCCTCCAGAAAACACTCCTCATCCTCATGGTTATCATTTTCATCCACCTCCTTTGAAACATTTCCCAGCTGCTTTGCAGGGAAGCCAATCAGCTCTCTACTATAACAGCACTCTGGAAATGACGCGCATTTTTCTTTCCGGTCCGCAGTCAAAACTTCATCTTGTTCCATACTTGTCTGCAGGTTAGCAGCTACAAGTCCGTGATGACATGCTGTATTATACTCCACAGACTCCAAAGCCAATCCCATCCACTGGGTCACATGCTCTTCCCAGCTTTTCTTTCTGATTGCTAGAGACATGTCATAACAGTTCAGCAGGAGGCTGCAACGTACCTTCCACAGAGGACCAGGGGAGATGTCATGGCTGCTGTGCACTGCTTTGAAGGGAGGGAGGATTTCATCACTTTAACATCTGCAAGAAAGAATAATAAAAAAAAGGCCAAGTTATTGAATCAACACCAAATAGAAAAAAAAAACCAAACAAAACCAAAATCCACCAAAAAGCAAAAGCAACAACAAAAAAACCCAACAAAAATAAAGGAAAGAGGAAGGAACAGTTTAAAAAAAGTGTAAAAGGATGATAAGACTGCAGGCAAGGAAAGGCATTTAGAAAACTGTTTTGTTTAAAGTTTTAATACTTTTCATGCAAAACTCATGACAACATTCATAATTCAGAATAACTTTTGTTCTGATTACTCTCCAATATCGAGTAAACAAAAATGGTATAAACAGGCATGTGAACAGGAGAGTAGCTCCAGAGCCAAGATTTGACAAAAAGCTTTCACTATGTCTGTCATAAGATACTTATTTCCATGGGTATAAATGACATTATGCCTTATGGTTGGTTTGCACACAAAGTTATTCTGTATTTCTTCCCCCTCCAGAGGTACCCATGGAGTGAAGAATTCTGGCTGTTTCCCAGAGAGGTAGAGCAGAACTTGAGGGTTATTCTGAGTTTACCAAAGTTATAAACCACTTGTCCTTATGAGTAGCTTTGGCATATTCAGTCACTCTCATTTTTATTGTTACTGTTTCTCTTTCTTCATGACAAGTTGCAATTACAAGTGTTACGTTAAACTGCAGGGAAATTTGTGTGTTAAAAAAAAAAAAAAAAAATCAACCCTAGAAAAATGAATTTAAACTTTTGGAATATTCCTTATCTTAAATATATAATAAAACCTGAAAAAAAAAAAAAAAACCAAAAAAAAACCACCAACCAAATTGCAAGCCTTGATGAATATATTCAGGTTCTATTAATGTAAGGAAAGGAGGAAACTCTTATTTAAGATAGGGCTTGCAGAAGGGTAGTTTGTGAGCCTGCAGTTGTAACTGTTCAGTTGTAACTGTGTAGCTCACCTATATTCCTGGGTTCTGTCAGAGCCTTCTGTCCCTGATCAATTAACTAGGTTGGTATTTTTCATGTATTGGGCCTTCCAGATGATGGCATTTGAGATACATTGTGACACTGCATGTGCAAATTAGCACAAAGAAAATATGTCATATTAATTTCTGCTTTATAAAACAAAATTAACAAGTTAATTTTCAAATAACAAAACAAAAATTCTGCCCCATAAAACATTAGAATTTCAAGGACAGACACTTCTACTTTTCATTCCCTACATGAGAACTGTCAGCACTTGGCATGGATCTGCTTATTGATTTCAGCAAGAAAGAGGATTAAGTACCGAGTTTGTTCTGGGTCATTTCAGTCCACTAAGGCAAATTCTGATTGCCCACGAGGCCACAAAGCTGTCTTGACAAATCACTTGGCTGAAGACGTAAAAGCATTTGCCTTGAAGGAAATGCAGAATTATGCCTGTGCAACTGAACATCTGTAAATTATGTCTCAACAAACTAACTAGCAGGATAGAATTGTACATGATCCTTTATCTTTAACCTCCTTTGAGGATAGCATGCTTCATTTCATGTTCACATTTTCCACCTCTGTGGAGACCGCGCTTAAAAAGAAAATATATTCATAGAGTAAGAGAATTCCATGCACAAGTCATTAGCGTGTGGGAGGCTGAGGAAAATGGAAAATAACACACAGAGCCAGGCCAAAAAAATTATCCGCTTTCAGAGGCAAAATTTGGTAGTAAGAAGTTAATGCAACTTTAACATCCCCTTGTCTCTCCTGATCAAACATGAGAATAAGCCTAAATATTAAAATGTAAAGTCAAATTATTGTATAAATTTGCAGCATATTTGCATTCTTATACTGACTTCATTTCATAGTTATATTCTCTTACTATTTCTATGTGTGCATGGTCCAAAATTACCAGAGTGCAAATCAATAATGAATACTTTTAACTTCTGCACCTTTTCCTGATGGATCCTAAAGCTCTAATGTAAATAACTAACTAAATTAATTTTGCAGCATCATGGTGTTTTGTTTTGACCTCTGAAAGGTTTACTCTACTGTCCTCCGTTAACACTGCTTGTAGTTGCACCTGGGTGCAACTCATTTGCAGCTTCCTGCTCTCTTCCCCTACAAAAACAATAGCTCCATTGACTTTACAGAAGACTAAACATGGCTGCTACTGCCATACAGGGAAATTTCAAATGAAAATCAGTGAAAAACATCAGTAAAGTTAAGGGTAAAAAGCTAAAAAATTCAACTTCCCAATGGCATACGTGTGTCCATCTATCTAAGATTTAGGATGCTTATAATGTGCAGAAGGCAGGCATTCAAAGAGTTAATGGGTGTGTATTAGTCTTACTGCTGCTAAATGGAGTTACACGTGGGCAGAAAAGGAAGAACAGATCTCTTACTGTTTTTCATTTTTTGGATGTGGAGAGTTATATTTCATGGGGGATGAAAACCAAATAAATTTTACTTTAGGAACCCTTCTGTTTTACTTGTGCTATCACTAGTTTGGGCTTCCTCATAGAATGCAGAAAAAAATATTCAATAGGAGAATATCAAATACTTTGCTTGAAATGAAGGATAAATAAATATATGACAAGGGCATTTTCGTTGTCCTCTAAAATATAAGCTTACGTTAGCACTGAGAATGAAACATTTACCTTACATTCGCTCCCTTTCCATGCAGCTTCTGCTACCACACCCTGAATTCCCATGGTGCATGAAGGAGCCCATAGTTTGACAGAAGCTCACTTTTCATCCTCTCTCCCCCCCCCCCTCCTCAAAGTCTGCATTATCTGCCAGTTTAGAAATTATTTTCCTGCTATAATTGCTTGACTCTTACAGGCCAGCAAGAAACTTCTTTCTCTTTTCTACCTCTGTATTCAGGATAACCTATTTCCTTTGCACTCATATGCAGGCAAATGTGCTTTGTAGGATTCACTACTCCAGACCTCAATGAGATTCCTAGCTGTGCTCCTTTCTCTGCCAGAGAACCAAGTGTGTTGCCACTTCACACAAGAAAGTGCTCCTGCCTTAACTGTTGTTTCTCTGTTATTGCTGCTCACTTTTTTGTTAGCATGCAACATCTATTGTCTTCTGAGAAATACCCCTCTCAAGTCCATTTGTATTCTTCATAGTGTTTACAGAAGATGTAATTTTAGAAGGATTTTGTAATAATTTACTGCTTGTCTCCTTTCACTGTAAAATATAATGGAAATGAAAAATAGGGCAAAGCTTTTATGCTTGCTTATTTGTGGAAGTTTTGCATCAAGTCTCTTGGAACTGAGAAAGCATAAATTGATGTATAAGTAAGTGATGAACTGGTAGGCTCTCCTATACTTACAGTAACATTTTCCTTCAAGGAGGATTCCTGTGACTATTCTGAGAAGCTCAAATTAAACTGTTTCTAGAAGGCTTTCAAAATTCAGACAGAATTTCTTTATTTCATGAAATTCCATTCAGGTTTGGTAGCGCTGCACACTTTTCAAGATGTAGCTTACCTTCTCTCAATTCCCTCCTCAAGGAAACATGAGCACCTACAAGTGTCTTTAAGCAGAACAGTCCCTATATCTACAACTGACATCGCATGGAAGCTGTGCAAGCTGCATCAGGAACACCTTAGGGTTGGAGCTAAAGTGAGAATGGAAAAGGAAGGAATGCCTGTGTCTGTGACTACCTGGATCTGTCATCAGAGATCCAGCTCCCCTTCTGGGTCACAGGACAGGACAACAACTCCGGTGATTACAAGAGCAGGGAGGCAGAGGCACACAATCAGCTCCTCCATCTCCTTCCTCAGCCTTCCAGAACACAGGAGCGGACCCCACTTTGGTTTTTCCAGGGTGGAAGAAAAGGGTAAGGAGAGAAATGTAAAGCCATACGGCAGCAGCAACCACTACATGGGATGTGGCAGTGAACGCTGCGCCATTGGGATGGAAGGGCTATGTCAAAAGCAGGCATAAATAAGATACCAGCAAGCAGGATGACACCTTGATGGTATCCTCAGCTGGCCAAGCTGAAGACAGTCACTGACCTCTTGCAACATCTTTGCTGTCCCCACCTGATCCACTGTACTGACAATTCATTGCACCATGCGTAACCTCTGCATCGAAACAAATAGAAAAGCCTGGGGAGGGAAAAAATCACAGAGTACTGGAGAGGCTTCTAAGTAGAGATGGTAGGGAGCTTCAGAGAGGGCAACCCAGGCAGAACTGCCCCTACTGTCCTGCCAGTGAAATTCAGATTTTTCTAATCCTTTACATGGGATGCATATCTTTTGTGGGAAAAAAGTAAGGCAAAGCATTGCTGACTAACTTACACAGAGATGAAAGACTGTTTCATTACATTTTTTACATAGCAGGCATGTGTAAGCAACGGAGATCAAGCAGAAATATTTATTCTGTTATCATTATTTTATCTTCTTTGGTCTGTGACCCCAGTCAGCAAACTTTGTTTAAGGAAGCCTGAGTGAACAGGGTCTGTTTCCTATAAACTCATCTCACATCTTCCTGGTCTGGCTTGTATTCATCTCTTTCAGTAATTCCATACCAGCTCTGAGACAAAATGTTGTTTACAAATAATTTGAGATAAACCATAAGCCTCTAGGTCTTCACTCACTCAGCTAGTTATTTTAAAATATTCCCTGTTTTAGAATTTACAACCCTTCCTTATTTCCTGTACATATACCACCCTTTGGGGTTTATTGAAGTGGAGGCTCGCTTTGTCTGCAGTTTCTATATAAACTGCCTTTGTAGTACATAGGTATCGACCATACTAAACCCTGAACTCCTAAAGTAGAAATATAAGGATTTTTTGTTGCAGGGTATTAATTCAGTGAATACCAGATGCATTTTCCCTAGTTTCTTTTATATATAAAAGATGATCATGTAGGATCAAATATTAAAAACAGTTTGAACTAATAACCATTTTGAAAATATTTACAACTTTATTCTAAAAATCAGAGAAGGCATAGTACTTTCAAGACAAGTATGTCTTCAGAATGAAATTATAGCCAGTTGAAATCTTTCATATAAGTTTTAATAGTAAGCTTTGCATGTGTATGCATGTGATGCATTTACATGTTACAAAGGCGAACACAGGCCAGTAATGCAGCTGCTTCTAATTTTTGTTCTGATAAACACAAACATATCCCGATAGTGTCTTTTTACATGGTAGTTGCCATTTTCTCTGAGGAGATCTCTTTTTGTTTTCAGCCACAAATTAGTGGACAGAAATAGAAGTGTGGTCTTTGTATAGCAGAGAAAAGTCGTAAATAATTAATACTTGAATGAAATCCATAGTCCAAGTCCCATTGGCTCCAACAGAAGAGCTGGGCTTCTGTAAAAGTATGTGATGCATACTTGATAATCTACTTTTTCAGGAAAAGCTAAGGAAGTCCTGCCTACACTAAAACAAACAGGTATATTAAAACTGGCTGACTCAGGTATATTATATATATGGTTTTGCTAAAATAAAATCCCAAACTTAAAGTACTCAAATCAGTGCAATCCATATAACTATAGAGACAACGAAGCTCACTAGAAACTGCTCACCTATTTTTTTTTTTTTTTTCTCTTCTGCTTCACTCTATAGACCTTTTGAGGCAAAAATATGCCAAAAATGAATGACAAAAATTAAAAATCCTAACCCCCTTCTTTCCTTACACCTTGTTTGCTGTTGTTCTAAGACAGTACATTAGCTGAAAATCTAATGAAGAATGTTAATGAAGACAAGAAGAAAAACAAACTACAAAGAAAAAAAAAAAAAGGAAAATAGAAAACCAAAAGTGAGAATATATGAGAGGTTTCATTTGATTTGTGGGGTTTTGGGGGTAGGGTTGTTTTTGTTTGCTTGGTTAGTTGTTTTTTTTTTTTAAAGTTTGTTATTGATATGGAGGGACACCAATTGCAGTGGAGAGCTAGTAGGTAAATTATAGATTAAATTCCCTGTCAATAAATACAATGACATGCAGTCATAAAACTATCAAACTATTAAAGCATAATAAGAGCCCCTAAGATATCTCTCACCAACCAGGAAAAAAAAACATCCCCGAACTAGGAATCACTGTGGCTGTTAAAAAACAGGCACAGGATTTTTTGTTTGCTTTGCTTATGCATGTAAAGAAATAGAAATTACAATGTATACTAAATACAAATTATGCACTGCAAAAAAAGAAAAACCACACAAGAAGCTAACCAAGCTGTGTACCTGAAGTCATTCTTCTGACTTGAAAAGGATTTCCTCTTTCCTGTAGGGATCAGTTTCATTATTCCTTTAATTAAGCTATTTTCTTTTCTCCTTTATAGATTCTGACATATGTCAGATATTCTCATTATAGTCTACTGGCAGTGAAAATGCTTAATACTCTTAGGGTTTAGCATTCTTTCTTTGAAGCACATTTAATATTACAAAAATTGTGATACTGTCCAGCAATATTATAAGATCTCAATATGTCAGACAACCCAAACTATAAAGTCAATTTGGAAAGTTGCTCTTTCAGAAACATCCAAAGTCTTGCTTGTTTTGTGAAAATATTATTGATTCCTGAGATATGAGCTTAATCTTTGTCAATATGCCTTTATTTGCTGTTAAAAAAAATAGTGCTCCTTATCATACAAAGAAGGGCTTCTACTTGTAGTCACCACATGATTGCAGGGGGGGTTTAGCTTGGTTGCATTTGTATTTGGTTAATTTCCAGTGGTGAGCTTCAGATCAGCTAAGCCTCTTCCTCAAGGATGAGAAAGAAGAAATGACAGGATCCAAACTGATCCACAGTTATCCTGGCTTACTTCAGATCTATCTTAATTACACACAATTTAGCTATCAAATAAAAAAAATAAATTTGAAATTTTAAAATACAAAACTTTGATTTTGTATTATTTTGCATTAATGGTCAATAAAATAAATACTATTATTTCATATGTTCCTAATATAATACTTCACTGTAATTTTGTTAATGCATTTTTATATATCAGCATTACATTCTATTATCTGTTATTAAAATCCATCACCACAACGTCATTCCAGAATGGCGAGAGACATGGAGCTTACGGCTGACCACTAGAAATAGAAGAGGGTTTAAACCAAAAAGATAAATTCTTTTTTAGAAGAAAATCAGAGTCTTGATATCTAGCAATTCTCATCTGTGAGTCTGCTGGTATCAAAAATTGGGCATTGTGAAAAGTATTATACCATCTTGACATCAACAAAATGCTTCTTTCTTCAGAATGAAGAAAAGTAATGTAAGGTGTAAATGTTTGGACTCTTGTTTTTGCATGAGTTTTTCTTTCCCTATATTTTTTTTCCCCCAAGAAATGGAGGTGTTCTATATGGAAATTTCATCACCCTTCTAATCCTTCTCCAAAAATCCTCTCTTAATGGTCAGAGAACAGAAAAAATAACATAGCTGGCAGACTCTTTACAGCTACTTTCCCCCTCTTCCTTAACTGGAACTGTCTTGAAAAGAAAAAACATGAACTAAGAAAAGGGCACCTCCAATTTTTTCCCAAACTTTTCCAGGTTTTTTGTTTGTTTGTGGGTTTGGGGTATCTTTGTTTGTTGTTTTGTTGTTGCTTTGGTTTGGTTTTTTTTTTCCTTCAGGATAGAAGAAATTCCATTTTTTAGCCAAGTCTGGTGAAAAACTTGTTTTCTATCTACAGGAGGTCCGTTTGAAAACAATATAAATTAACCAGATTGTTTTCCCGATGCTTGTAGATTTTAGGTTTTAACACAGTGCTTCCATTTAAAGAAAAGTTCCTGGTGCTTGTTATAGCCATGAGCTATGAAACATGAGGTGCTATTGATAATGGCATTTAGGTAACCTATTTGCTTACTGAATAGTACGGGAAAAGTTCTCATTCCTAGTGCAGATGGGACTAAAAAGTATTTTTGACATTATTGTGAACGTTTTGTAAATAAAGAACTGAAAATTATTTTTTCCCATCCATAAAGACAAATTATTTATCAGAAAGAGTCTAGAGAAAATTATTATTAATATGGATGAGCTCTTTGGTGGGAATGAACTATTAACAGTGTCATTTGAAATCTCATTTTGAGGCACCTGTAAAAAAGCACTGAGAACAAACTGAGCAAAAATTTCTGGAATGTAACTGAAGATATGAAAATCAAAACTTAATCAAAATAGCTGCTTTGCCACATATTTCTTTGAAACTAAGGGTGAAATAAAATCTAATGTACACTGAATGGTTTTTAAACCCACTGGATGACATAAGTTCACTTCTTTCAAGGAAGTGACAGTAAAAATTTAATTTGTTTCCCAAGTTGGTAAAACTGGGGGGGGGGGGGGGGGGGGTGGTCTGCATCAGAACAAAACCTTGCAATTTATCATTTTTCATTATAATATTCTTATTTTAGAATTCAGGAAGACTATCTTTCAAAAGACTTTTCTACAGTGTGTTTGCATCCTCCCTCTTTATCCTCTTCCTCTCTGCCTCTCTAATAGTCATAATATAAATACAACTACTGTAGTCATAGTTAATAAACCTTCTCCATAGTATGTTCAGAGAGACCTCAATTCCAAGCTTATCAGCTGGTCCCCCAATTTTATGATGATACTCTCCTGTTCAGCATCTGTAGCCCACCTGGAAAGACATAGTCAACCCTGGAAATTACTTCTGGGTACAAGAGTACAGGAAAAATAAAACAGATGGCTCTTGAGCTCTTGCAGACATCTTCCCTCTACTTTAAAACTAATTCAGTTCTATTTCCTTTACCAGCTACCAGCTCTCACATGACATGCAAAAGCTTTTTAAAAGTCTTTAGCTATACAACCAATTAAGCTGACAGTGACTCAAGGTTTGGAAGTTGTATGGAAGGCGCTGACATCTGCATATAGCTATTGAAAGGAGCTAAAATGTAGATTCATCTCTGCACATGGAATCTTCCATGTCCAGCTTCTTCTGTGGAGGGTACCACTCTTTGAAACCATTCTTTCAGCAAAACTTATTGAGAGCTGACACCTCTCTCTGATTAAACATAATTACCTGAAGACAAACAATTCAAGAAAATTAAAAGGGCCATCTGCCATTTAGTTGCAGACAAAAAAGCCTGTAATAAATTTAACAGTACAACTTCCAGTGCTTTGAGCCTCTGAGGACTGCTCCAAAGTGGAGGGTTAATTGCTCCATTCTGAGCTAGTATATCCAAAACAAGTCTTCCTTGACCATTACATGTCTGTGTCTTGTGGGAGAAAATTCATGAGGAGAAGAAAAGAAGTTCATATTTCATGATGGCCTTAGCAAAGATGTTAATAATACAAAATTAATGTTGTTGGATGCTCTTTTATAAGTTGCAGTTATAAAGCTGTAATAATATAACCCCAACTGCTTTGGCTAGGAAAATTTCTCACTGGTTCATCTAGCGTCTTCCGTTTTCTGTTGCTTCCCTTAGCAGAGCAGCACTTTGCAACAATTCTCCATACTATTCTAGATTTTCTTCACTCCTCAACCTAATATAATTTTTTTTTTTGGAACCTCACTACTGACTCTGACTTGTACAAAGTGAAATTTTAGATCATGAAGCAAACATTCCATATGCATAGTGGTGCTCACATTTGAACATTTATTTATTCGAGTGTCAGAGTGCATCTTTTTCATGGCTGTAATCTAGCTCAAAACTCTCACTGATAAGACCGACCTCCCCTAGAAAGCCTAGAGCTGATAAAGAGGGTGGGAAAAACTACAAGAGATTCAGCAGTAACAGAAGTTCACAAACTTTCTTAAAGTTCAAGGGCATTTCATCTAAACCTGCTGGAATTTGACACAAGGTATAATAAAAAAACAAAGAGGAAGTATCACAAATCTGAGTAAGAAAGAAAGAGCCCAGAGGGAAATGAAGGCTGGAAGTAAAGAGTGTACTGCATGAGTTTTGGTTTTAATGCAAATACAGCCTAAAGCAAACCTCTGTATTTGTGTTCAATGTGGCTGATGTACAATATACCAGAGATAAAACTCCAGGCATTTCTCATTTCAACATAAGCAATTTTCCTCATTAAAGAGAAACAAGCATTTATGGTAACAGTGGATTTGAAGCAGGAACACCTCACACTAAGCCATGCCACCCAAGGCTCTGTCCAACCTGGCCTTGAACATCGCCAGTGATGGAGCATTCACAACTTCCCTGGGCAACCCATTCCAGTGCCTCA
>JANRGW010044789.1:4581-29963 GCA_024733675.1 Psilopsiagon aymara
GGAGCAGGCGGGGCCGGTTCCTGTCCCGGTTGTGAGTGCCCCCTCTTCCCACCTCCCTCCTCCATACCCCGCCCGGGGCGGCCGCTCCCCCTATACGCGAGAGACGCGGCCCCACAGCGGCTCCTCGGGGCGCGTTCTTCTCCCGCTCCCCCTCAGGCTCCTCCGTTGCGGGCGCGGGGGGTGTGTACCTGCCGCCGGGCTTGCCGCCTGTGTTAACGTGCGTTTCCTTCTCCATCCTAAACTTGGCCGCGCCCAAAGCAGGGGTCTGGAGGGTTGTGGGGAAGCGGAGCGGCGGCGGTGCCCCATGGGAGCGGGAGGAAACCGCCGTCCCGTCTTCCCCTTCCCGCCCGCTGCAGCGGGGGGTGGTCGGGGCCGGGTGCTGCTCCGCTGCCTGCGGGGCTGGGGAACGGGGTTTATAGTACCCGGTGTGGCACTGTCGGTAGTGGTGCGAGCCCCTCAGAGCGCTGCTTTTCCGCAGCCCGTGCTATGGGTTTGGAACCCTTTGGTTGTGTTTGGTCAGAGCGGTAGTGTCAGAGTGAAGCTGTGCTGCGGGTTTGTTGTTGTTGTTTCCTTGTTTGTTTCTCTTTGGTTGTATGTACGTGTCAGAGGGTGCTTTGGAGCTGAAATTCACCAAGGGGTCTCTGGGGGTCTCAGAGAGGATGTGAAGGCTTTGCTGTGCGCCCTTTCATGTAAGACTCAGCTGCGGCACAGAAATCAGATAACTCGGGGGAGAAGGAGCTGTAAATGTTCAAATATAAAAGCAGAAAACACTGCATGCTCCTGATGCACCTGCATGTGTTCTGAAACAGGAATGATTTCCCTTTACCGCAAAGAAAGTGTTTTGGACTTGCTTTTCCTCTGCCTGGCCATGTGCAAGCATTGACAGCTGGGTGAAGTTTGGCCATTTCCATTTGGGATTGGTTTACATCCCACCTCACAGTTTTCCATATTTCCCTGGGATAAGGACAGGGCTTGGAGCAGCATGCTCTGATAGAAGGTGGCCCTGCCCATGCAGGGGGCTGGAACTGGATAGTAGTTAAGTCCCTTCCAACACACACCATGGTATGTTGTAGGGACAGATGGCAGAGCCTGAGCCGCTTCCTCAGTGGCAAGCCCTTTGTGGCTCTGGTAGAGTCTCTGTTTCCCCGTGTGTTAGGTTGGCTTGTGTGGCTGTGCAGTGAATAGGAAAGTGATTTGGTTGGAAGAAGTTAATGTATGGATTTTTGTCCGTGACCATACTGGTACGTGACTGAGAGCACTCCTTGAGCACTTACATAGCTTTGTCAGCAGGCTGCATAACTGAAGATTTAGTAAAATGCTGAAAGAAGTATTAGTACTGTAATACATACGTAAGAAGAAATACTTCCCTGTGAGGGTGCTGAGGCGCTGGCACAGGGTGCCCAGGGAAGCTGTGGCTGTCCCGTCCCTGGCAGCGTTCAAGGCCAGGTTGGACGCAGGGGCTTGGAAGGTGTCCCTGCCTGTGGCAGGGGGTAGGAACTGGATGAGCTTTAAGGTTCCTTCCAACCCAGACCATGCTATGATATATACTGGATGCAGAAGTGTTCAGCATGGAAGTCCTGGTTTGATTCAGCAGCCACGTATACATGCAAATGTTAAAAAATAATATGCATTTTTCTCTTGCTAGCGTGCAGTTGGTGCAAAATGAGCGTTCCTGACTACATGCAGTGTGCTGAGGACCATCAGACTCTTCTGGTTGTGGTTCAGCCGATTGGCATTGTACCCGAAGAGAGCTTTTTCAGGATCTACAAGCGCATCTCAGCAGTGAGTCAAGTTAATGTGCGCGACTCTCAACGCGTGCTGTACATCCGTTACAGGCACCATTACCCCCCAGAGAACAACGAATGGGGGGATTTTCAGACACACCGGAAGGTTGTGGGTCTGATAACCATTACAGACTGTTCTTCTGCAAAGGACTGGCCTCAGACGTTTGAGAAGTTCCATCTTCACAAGGAACTGTACGGTGCTACTCTCTATGATTCCCGCTTGTTTGTCTTTGGGCTTCAAGGAGAGATTGCAGAGCAGGCTCGCACAGATGTGGCATTTTACCCCAGTTATGATGAATGTGAAACTGTGGAGAAAAGGATAGAAGATTTTATTGAATCCCTCTTCATAGTGTTGGAGTCTAAGCGACTTGACAGAGCCACTGATAAGTCTGGAGACAAGATCCCACTGCTCTGTGTTCCCTTTGAGAAGAAGGATTTTGTAGGTCTGGACACCGATAGTAGGTAAGCAGCTATTTTTTGCAGCTTGCAGGTCCTGAGAAAACATCCCTAGCACTTGCTAGCCTTTAAATAAGCCTATTAGAGAGGACAAAGCACGCTTTGTTGCAAGAAAGGTCATGCCTGTTCTTATTGTGTATGACTGCTGCAATTTAAGAGAATCTAATTTGTAGTCTGGCTGTATTTGATGTTTTGAGTTTAGATACATTTAATTTATGAGGCTAATCAGGTAGGAGGATGAAGTCACAGGAAATGTTTGTTATATTCTGCTATAAAAAGACTTTTTACAGCTTCAAATGGAGAGCTTCAAATAGTTTATAGATATGCAGTATTAACAAAGAAATCCAATTAATGTTGATGAAAAATAATTATTTATTATGTGAGTAGTGTGTGACTAATCCTACTTACCACATTTTTTTTTCCCTAAGCCTCTGTCTACTTTTTCATCACTGACTATTTGTTTTGGTGACTAAGTGCAGCATCTTCCCCTGTCCCTTGTTTTTATTCGTTTGCTCTTGACCCATCTTGTTTTGCTGTTCTCCCAAGTGTTTTATCGTTGTTCTCACAAGTGTTGTCTTTGGTTTTGTGCATGTTATGTATCTTATTTTTCCTCATCATCTTCCCTTCCTAATCATCTGCATGCTCAGCTTTCAGATTTGAGTGTTACATAGCTCTTGTGTAAGGGATTAGTAATTCTGGCTTGCTAGCTATGGGTAGGTGCAAGATCTGTTTGACTCCACAGTCAAATCCAAAGGATGGAAGCAACTATCTTCCTTTTGTCTGGGAAAAGACAGAGGTGTTGGAAGCCCTGTCAAGATCCATAGTATGTGTGGGAATAGTATTTTTCATGTCTGTCTTGTACTGCTAGGGATATAGCAGGGGTTGTTGTGTGGAGAAGCTCAAAGGTATCTGGACAAGGTTGGCCAGAGCTCTCCAGGCAGGTTTGTGAAGCTTCTGATCATGTTAATCAGCGCTGCCTGCGTAGTTAATCCTAGCCTTAGAATCTGTATATAAGAATGTGATATACTAATTAGCTTCTAACTAGTTTGAAGCCCTCCATTAAATTATATCTGATTTCTTGAGAGACCAGCAGTACCTTTCTGCCCTGCTCCTGATCCTCTTTGCTGGTGGGCAGTTGAACGTGCTCTCATTTGGTTTACTTAGTGTTCCCTACTTGAGCTGCTCTTTCAGTGTTCTGGTTAGTCCCTGCACTGTTCAACTCTAATTAGCTGTATAAATTGCTAGGTTATTAGTTTTTGTACTCTGCATGGGTAGTAAAGTTGTGTAGACTAGACAAGCCCTTTTAAAATACTGGCTTTAATTACTCAGTTTGGATGATTACCTTAAACGCAATCACAGAGACTTCCTTTTACGATTAGCTAAGAAAACTGAGTTTTGGCCAAAAATCTCCTAATCAGAATTAATTATGCTGTTCAGTTGTGCCTTCTAATTAACATGTACTTTGGAAGTCAGTTGCTTACATAAACTACTTATTTATAAGCAGTGGCTAAATAGTTCCTGTGAAGTTTTGAACTGGTAGGGACCTAAAATAACAGGCAGTGTGTCCACACATATCCAAAAAGATATTTTACGCTGTTGCCCTGAAGAATTGAAAAAGATTTAGTGAGATGCTTGAATTCTTTGCAAAAGACCCCAATTTTGTAAACATATGGGTTTATACAGAGTTAACCACTGGGTCAGACAGACATACAGCGTTGCTGGGTGGTTTGAATACCATAGAGTTTTTCCATTAAGTCTAGATCAGTGGATATACCATGTTGCTGCACTTAACTGCCCAAAGAAAAGGTATCAGATACTCTCATCTTCCTTCTTTTCAGTTCAGGAGTAAGAAAGTTTTTCAGCTTTATTTTGCTGTGGAGTTGGGACTTCTGATTGCTTTAAAACTTAGGATTTATATGTGAATATATAGGATCTTTATATTCAGTTTAGTATTTTGCATGGATGAGGAAGAAAATACTCTGAATGCCAGGAGATTTTTAATATCTTTGAATTTTGTAACAGAAAGGAGAAGTTTATGTAATCCCAAGTAATCATCAGAAAAGGAGCTGTCCTGTCCGTGTGTGCAGTGTACCTGAGATTCACTGCACAGGGACCTGGGTGCCTTTCGTGGAGCATGGTGCATCTCTGCTTCTGTGTTCTAGTTCACAGAAGTTCAAGACCATGAAATGTAACTGAAATGAGTTTATTAAACTAACCTACACTTTCAAGCCAGAGTCTTGAGATGTGAAATAGTAATATATTGCATCATTATTTGTATTACAATCGGGTTCTTATTTTAGTGTGCTCTCTTTTGCAGTGACAGATTATCTAACTAAGGGGAAACCACTGTGTTAAGTCTTAACAAGGAGATACAGGCCTTGAAAGAACTTTCTTCAACAGAGTCCAGTGTCTGTTTCTGCAGGATGTGGGGTTGTATAATGCTGTTTAGGGAGGGGTAAATGTTGCCTGAATGCCCGTGTAAGAACATCTAGTAGAGTAACTTTAGCTGCTTTGGTGGTTTTGAGTCTGTCAGCATAATGAGTCTGAAGAATGAATTAAAAAGAAGGATGTTACTGAGATACTGAGGCAAATGAAACAGCTTGTTCTGGATTACGTGGGAATTTCTAAAGGCTTAAAGGCAAAGAATATCCCTATACTCTTTTATATATATATCCCATGTTCCTTTTAATTTATTAATATAATGTATCCTGACCTCTTAGAGTGCAATTAACTGGCTAAAAAGCACAAATAATCTATATTAAATAAATGGAAGAGAAGGCAATGAGAAGAGATGGAAGAGAATGCTTGTAACAGAGTGCATGTCTTCGCTGCTGTAGTTGCAGGTATCTGCTTAGGCTGAATAAGAATATCTCTTCCTGTAACTTCCCAAAGTGAAACTGAATTTCACAGTGTGTAGCAAAGGTCTCATTAGCTATAGAGTGCTGCTGTAACCTTGAGCTCATGAAGAGGGTTGATAGATTGGGTTAAAAAATATTAAGAAGTTACATGGGACATAGTAATTATGAGCATGTGATTTAAAGACTAAATGAAAAATAGTGAACTTTGGTTTTGTATCTTAAAAGAGGCTTTTCTCTAAGCAATTTAGCTTAAAATATTAAGGTTAGTACTTGTGTTATGAGTGAGGCTAGATGCACAAAACTGATCTCTCTCACCCAGCTAGTAAGATGAGCATGAATTTGGTTGCATAAGAGCTGCAACATGATGGACTTCTTGTAAGATGCAGAGTTCATAGAGTCATAGAATCAACGAGGTTGGAAAAGACCTCAGGAAGATGAATTATGCTCCATTTCAAGTAAGATAATTCTTGGAAAAAGTGGAGCTGGTCTTTGTCTTTTGCAAGTTACTTGGGTAATGAGGGGAAGAGACGACATTCAGAGAGCTCGTACTGAGATAATGGTATGCACAAACCCTGTACGTTATTCATGTAGATTTTTTGGTTCAGAGAAAAATTTATGTATGAAAAATAATGGGCTTAAGTCCTAAGAAGTTTTGAGGAAAGATTGTTCTGTTAAATAAGTTGTAGGACTGTGAATCTGACCTTGGTCTGTTTAGTTAGGAACTAAACCTGGAGCAAGGTGATCTTGGTAAACATGTTTTGTTTCTTCAGCTGTAAAGTGGGTGAAATATTGATGTGATCAGGGGGCTGCTGAGGATAATAGAAAAAGTTTCTGAACTCAGTTGTACTTTCTACTTATTTGTGGAGCCCAGGAGACTGATTGAAAACAATGAAAGTGCCTCTTCTCATGATGATACAAAGGTCCTACAGACCTGAAACTAGGAAACATACTTGCCAGAAGTACCAGCAATCCCATTTGTTTAATTTGTCAATTTTATTTATGTTTTCAGCTTAAAAAAAGAAACATGCCCATGTATGATTACAAATCTACTTGGATAAGCTCATTGTAAAGTTGTTTTCATCAGTTCGTGTCTTCTTTTTTAATACTGGTAAGGCATCCATTTAATACTAGTGAGTGATGAGAACGTAGGGCTGTATTTATAGATGTGTCTTTCTCTACATGATATCGTAGATGGGATTTGTTTGCTGATTTATTGAAGTTGATGATACCTCAGTATGTGTATGTGGCTGTTAATTTTCTTTCTGTTCTCTGTCTTTCTAATTTTTGGTTTGTTCCTTGTTTTTGTTTCCTCCCTTCTTCTCTCATACCGCCCTGTGAGTTTGTTGTTGGGTCTAAAAAGGTAGGCTGTGATTGCGTCTATTTAAAAGTAGTTAGCTTTCTTCCATCTATTGCCTTTCCACTCCGCCTTCATTGCATAGTGTGGCTTTTTCTCTTTCTTTTTTGGTACACACAAAAATAATTGCTGCCTGGAGCCTTACAACTGTGGTTGACCCCTTTTTTGGCGCATTTGGCAATTATATTTGGTAGCAAGGCTGAGTTCTGTTGTAGGACACACATAATTTGCTTAGGCGGCTGCTGGCCTCTGGAATTTGCTTTGTTTTTGAAACTCCAAAGCCATGAAGCTGCTGCTGCCTGTGTTTGGTTTCCAGATTCAAAAGTTCTGGCAGTTGATCAAATGCTGTAGCTGTGTCTTTTCAGTCGGGATAATGTAATGATTGGTGATACCTCTCTAGTTGTGCATGCTAACTGGATTTAGCAGGACTCGATGGACGTTTTGTGTTGAAGCATTTTGCATGAACACTTTTGCAAATTCATTTTGCATGTTTCTTGTTTTTAAATTTGGCCACTTTGAAAAAAAAAAAAAAGTTGAGGCTTCAAACCTATTGCTGGATGGTTTGTAGTGAAAATAAATCCTGTCTTGAAATATAACATTGTTGCTCTGAATTTTCCATAGAATTATGCTGGGATCCTAGAAAAGAGTTGGGGATAAAAGGGTGAAGCGTGTGTCCTGTATGAGATAGACATGGAAGTGGTGTTGAGAGGTGCTTTTTGGTTCTTGGAACATGTTTGTTCTTCAGTTTGAAGCAGTAGTAGTGGTCACTGATAGTAATGATCATGGTTATTATTCTGAAGAGAACATAAAAAGTGTGTTAGGTACCAAGTTATCCTTAGAGAATAAGATTCTAAACAAGTTTTGTAGCCAACTGTAGGTGTAAACGGGATGAGGAGAGGATCTTCTGAAGGAGTTTGGATGACTAATGCTCTGGAGTATTCCACATGTGACCCTGCATTGTGGCATTGCTTTCCTTGAGGGTGTTTCCAAGTGCATCACGCTTCTGAAGGGGCTGGTGGTATCTTTGGGTGAGACTTGGGTCTATCTTTGAAACTTAATGTCTTAAAGGATCTTCTAGAGGAAGCATAAAGAGAAATGGGTCTTAGCAGTACAGTACTGCTACAAGGAGCCCAACTAGAAAGGTTGTCATCTTATCCTAGAGGAGGTAGCAGTTAATTTACATGGACTCTCTGCCATCAAATGGATTAGAATTAAACAGTAGAGAGGCAAAATAATTAAACAGTGTCTTAATAGAAAAATAAATCAGAAGTTATCTGTGAGCTTCTCCCTTTCAGCTTTGTGGTGAGATTCTTCAGGTAAAGCTGTGAAGCAAAACTAGCAGGGTATTACAATGAGTAGTCATAACTTTATGCTGATATATATACACATGCCTGGTTTTCCATTAAATTCGCACCTCCGTATGCTCTAAAGAAGCCATCAGTCACTTAGGCATACTTGCAATGGCCTGATCTTCTAAACTGATGCTAGATTTTCTTCAAAACAGGCTTCCCAAATACCAAGTAAATGAGGTTCTGCTGTCTGTGGAGAGGGGGTTTTGCTTCAGTAGAGTCATAGAATAGTTTACGGTTGGAGTCTTTGCCTTTTGTCATTTTTGGGCATACTTGCAGTAATTGGGGCAGTGGAAAGAAGCCTGAATTCATGGTACTTAATTGTGAGCGTTAAATTAAGACACAGTTTATACATATGGTGCAGACTTACTCTGTGATTAGTGAGAAAATGTCTTCCAGGAGGATGGTGAAGGCTTGCAGGGACTGTAGGAGATAGGTCCTATCTTGGCACCACACTGGAAAGCCTTAAAGTAGGTGGAATGAATTCAGTCTTTGAATAATTCATAGTAAATTTCTTCTGCACCAGGGATAAATTATCTGTTTGTTTATAAATGAGAGTTTCTAAGAGAGATGTGTTTTATATGAACAATGTTTATTGATGTCTAAGTGAATAATGCGTCCGAACTTTGCATATATTGACATATGCATAAATTTGCAGCAAAATCAGGTATTGGTTAGGAGGAGCTGTTGGTGCGCTGTATGACTGAAAGGTTCCTGGTATTAGGTTTTGATTTAGGAGTCTGCCACCATCTCTTTTCCTTTTGATGCATGACTCATACTTACCAGCTTAATTGTATGCATTCTGGAAACCCACTTAAAAATGACAGTTTTGAGAGAATAAGAAGGGTAATTTGTCCATTCAAGAGATCACTTGAAGGTGTAGAGAGAGGAAATTTGAAGTGTTACCTTTTTTGAAAGGAATTAGAGCTGTGTAAGGAAACAGTGACTCTCCAATTCCGCTCTTCATTCTGTAGCACTTAAAATTTCACTCTGAAATGCAGAGTTTAGTAAAACCTGACTTGTAATCAACTTGCACTCCCCTGTACAATGTGGATTTGAGAGCACAGGGTATCTTTTTTGACGGAGGTGTTTCTTTCTAATCCGAAGCTCAGACTGAAATCCTGATGAGTTTTGATGCCTTTCCATGGTTTGTATAGAGCACCTTTGGTTTGCCCTTTGGATTTTCTTGCCTTTTTTTCCCTCAAGAGTATCTGTAAAGTACATGCCTACTGAAAAATAAAAGAAATAGTGTGATTTGTTGACATATCTGAAACATAAAGGACGGGGGTCATATTTAGCTTCATTTAATGTCATCTTCACATCAGTTATGAATGTGATGTGATCGATCAGAAAAGTGGGAACGTTTATGTAGGAGTTATTTGTAACTTTTTAGGCAGAGAGGAGCAATAGGAGACATGCTTCTTGTCTCCTTTTATCACTTCTTGTGATCAGTGACACTGGTTCTGATTGCTTTTCTATTTAATTTTTGTAAAGGCATTGTATGTGCTTCCCTGTATCTTCTCTTTTTAAATGTCCTCCATACATACGGATCATTTACTTTCTCTTCATCTTGAACTGTACTTTCTCAAACCAACTACAAGGAATGAGGCATTTGGTGGCTGAATGCAGTAGTTATCCTTTGGAACTGCTGCTTCTCTCTTGTGTAAAAGATCCAGCCCAGGAACCTCAAAAGTGAACAAACCTGTAACATGTAATTGCTTTTACTGTTACCATTTCTCCCAGACTTTCTGCCTTAAAATTTAAAGGAAATGATTTAGTATGCTTATTCCTACCCATACACTCTGTGTGGTTCTGTCCCCCTTTTATTCCCCTCCCATTACAAACTTCATGAAGGCAATCTGTTCACGTGTGCTAGAAGAGATTATTTCAGCCTCACTTTAATTCATCTCTGGGGTCCTCTGGGAAGTTCATTGTGGGAAAAAAGCCACCACCCCAGACCCCATTTCATTCCATAGTTCTGGTATTCCCTCTTGTAGTCAGGTCTTGCTCTGGGGCTGTAGGGTTCAGGGTCTGGAGAGCGGATGTTACACTGTTTTGAAGTTGCTAGGTTCACATATGCTAGGTAATTTTGGAAAAAGATATTCTCTCAAACTTAGTTGAATAGAAACAGTGTCACTGCATCTACTAAAATGTAGTAGATGTCGTGATCTGCTGAAAGCTAGGTGTGTAGAACTGTGACAGTCCATCCAAGATGGTTCTTTCTACTTTTTGTTACCCCTTTTAACCAGATTCTTTGGAGATGCTTCTGGTGTATAAGAAAAAATGACATCTTCAGCAATTCTTTAAATTAAAATTTAACTGTCCCGTAAGTTTTATTTTAGTTTAAAGCAGCAAAAGAACAAAAATCCCTTGGTATGATGTTTGGGCGATAAAACTGTAAGCCTCTCTATATATGTACTTAGAAGACATTGTTAGAGGAAAAGGATATACTATTGGACTGATGTGTATAGATGAATAAAATATCTAAGTTGGTGTTTAATTTTTCACTAAGAAAACAGGTCTGTAGGGCAAAGCAAGGGCGTTCTTGCTTGGGAATGCTTTTGCAGGAGGGTGAACAGGAGAATTACTAACGGAGAGTAGCATTCTGAAGTGGGACTTCAACCATGAGGTGCTTTGGATGTCTAGCATGGTGTACTTCACATCTGCTAATGGTTTTTTAGATGCAACTTACTAAGTCCCAAAATGTGAATAGGTTAGTGCATTTATCACATGGATTTGTGCTCAAGTCATGTGTTCAGTTGTACCAAAGTGTCTGTTTGATATATTCAGTAGGACTTCATTGGCCTTGGCTATTAGTTTTGTTTGGGAAAGGGAGGATCTTCACCATTGTAGGGAAAGGAGGAGCAAGAGAAACCCTGCCAGTTCTTCCCTGAAGTGATAGTGGTCTTTTGCTGGTCATCCCTTCAGAAGAAAAACATACTTGTTTCACGTTTCTCATTGTTTCACAACGAGAACCATCAGCCATTGGAATACTCTCTCCAGGGAAATGGTGGACTCCTCAATGTTGGACAAGTTTAAGATTAGGCTGGACAAGGTGCTGGGACATCTGGCCCAGCAAAAGCTTTGCCTAGAAAGGTTGGAACAGATGATCTTTGAGATCCCTTCCAACCTGGTCTTCTACGAGTGTTTCAGGACCATGACATTTCTAAAACCACAGTCTTTCTCCACAGTAATAAGCATCTCTACAAACAGTGAGGAGCTGGTGCTGGCAGCAGCACCAGTTGCTGTGTGATGAGAGGAGTGAGGCCTGGGAAGTCCCCAGTGAGAGTCTTAGGGGGGTTCTGGGCAGGTCCCACCAGTGGAGATGAGTGGGGGTCCTCTGCTTCTTTTCCGTGTGGGCACCAGTGGCATGGTAAAGCAAAACCCAGGCAAGATCAAGCAGGAGTTCAAGGCCTTGGGGGCACAAGTGAAAGAGGCAAGGGCTGCTTTGTCTTGTCAGACAGAGATAGTCAGATGGAAGTCAATCCATTGGGAAGTTCAGTACCTGCCTTCATGGCTGGTGGTGTCATTAGGGCTTTGGTTTCTGTGATCATGGGAAGTCCTTCAACAAATACAGCCTATTTGGGAGAGACAGGATCAAAACCTGCCCATGCGGGAGAGTCTTTACTAGCAGATGGGCTGACTGAACTTAGGACAGTAGTGTCCAAAATTGTGACACCTACGTATTCATAAGGAACAGAGTGGATGGGTGCACCTATGAGAGTAGTTAGGAATGCTCCCCAGTCCTCTTCAAAGGCAAAAATCCTTGGTTCAGCCAAGTAATAGGGGCAGCAAAAAGGAACTGGTGCTGCATGCCCAGTCTGAGAGTTACGATGTCAGGAACTAGAGAAGTGTTGTGAGAATACTCATGACTGGAAGACATGAGTCAGGGCAACAAGGCTGATGAAACCTTCAGCTGCTTAAGGAAGGCATGGATCAATAGAACCTGCTTCTCGTGGGTGACTTCAATTCCACGAACATTTCTTGGGACACAACACAGTGGTGTACAAGTTGTCCATCTGTTTTCTGGGATACTTCGTGCTATAGATGCTGGACATGCCACCTAGGAGCAGAGCTAGGTTACTGCTCATGAACCAAGATTTACTTGGCAGCAGTGGTAGCCTTGGATACAGTGACAACAGTGTTGTGGAGTTTAAGATCCTGCTGAGCACACTGAAGATCAGTAGCAGCACAAAGACCCTGGATTTTAGAAGAGTCAACAAGAATATGCTTAGGGTGCAGATACAAGGGATTCCATGGGAAGCATCCGTAGAGGGCAAAGGAGCTTGTGGGTGCTAGGGGTTATTCAAGAGCCGCCTCTTAAATGCCCAAGAACAGTTCATTCCCTACTAAGGGAAAGGAAGAAGGCAGAAGAAGAGACTGCCCTGGCGTAGCAATGAGCTTTTGGGTATGTTTAAAAGCAAAAAAGAAGCATATCAGCTATGGAAAGGCAGCCAAATACCCATTGAGGACTAGGAGAACCTTGCTTTGGAGGTTTTCAAGAAATAACTGGACAGGTTGCTAAACAATCTGATCCATTCTCCCCTTCCCATGAAAAGTTGGACCAGAGGAACTTCTGAGGTCCCTTCCATATGGGATATTCTATGATTCTGTTTTATTTCGTTTGTGATAAAGCTATTAAAGTGCTCTGAAATGCAGTCTTTTACCTTTGACTATCTGTGTAAATGCTGAGCAGGCGAAATACATGTTATGTTACTTTTTTTCTCAGTATATCCTCAAATTATTGGGTCTTTTTCATATTATGCTGGTTAGAATTTGCCCAGAGACAGTAAATGAACATTGATCTACTATTAAGGAGGAAAGAAAGTTTACTTTAAGTGTTTAATGCCTTAAATAAGCGTATTCTGTAACTAACTGTAAATGGTATCTTTTATTTTGCAGGCACTATAAGAAGCGCTGTCAGGGCCGGATGCGGAAGCATGTTGGTGACCTGTGTTTGCAAGCTGGAATGTTACAGGATTCCTTGGTGCATTATCACATGGCAGTGGAGCTTCTGCGCTCTGTGAATGACTTTCTGTGGCTTGGAGGTAGGATCAAGTGATGATAATGACTCAAAGAGTTGCTGAGCCCAAGTATATCAGACTGTCTTCTCTAACTTTCCTTCTGTAATGTATAAAGTAGGGATGTGCCCAGCATCTCAGTATCAGGTGTCACTAAGAATGAAGCTGAAATAGAAATTAGTAAGACACGAGAAAGAAATGTGTTTGAGGAAACTTCCATCATAAAATGTGTTACTGTAGTAAAGCATGTACGTGGAAAAGGATTCTTTTTTGGTATTTGAGGGTTTTTTTCAGTGGATTGTACAGATGTTTTAAAAATCTTTCCTGTGGGTATATATTATGGACTGTTAGGGAAAGATTTCTGCCTTTACATCTACCAAGGTCACACATATTTAACTTCCAGTGGCACAAATTCCTTCCTTTCACATTAGGTCTTAGTCTTCACTTTTTTCCTGCCTTTCCTTCATCCTTTTTCTTACTTCTGCCTTTTTTTTTTCCTATTTATTGGATATGATCATTGAGCTTCTCAAATTCATACCCTTTCAGGGCAATTGCTATCTCCAGTTCTGCTTTTAGCTTTCTTGTTCTACTTGGAAATCCATTTAGCTTCCTAAGGTTGTATATTTATATTACATTTAATTACACTATAATTATATAAATAATGACTAGTAAATAATGGTATTAAATATTTGTTAAATAGTAAAAATATTTATTTGTATATGTTATTTAATTACATTACTAAATTTATATTATTTATTACATTATTATATTACATATTACATTTAGCTCTGTAGGCTACGTATTATGAAAACCATAACACTTTCTGAACTTCCACTTCTTTCATTCTACTCTTCAAAAAGTTAATGGCTCAGGATGCTTCAACCAGGGAAGGAGATCTTGTGTACAGCATGAAAATATCTCAAGGCCCATTTGTTGGACAACCAAATTATACTTATAGACTTGTGGAATAATTTGGATTGGAAGTGACTTCTGGTGGTCCCCAAGTCTCATCTCCTGGTCATATCGCATCATAGAATCATAGAATAGTTTGGGTTGGAAAGGACCTTAAACTCATCCAGTTCCAACCCCCCTGCCGTGGGCAGGGACACCTCCCACTAAACCATGCCACCCAAGTCTATGTCCAACCTGGCCTCGAACACCATCAGGGATGGAGCATTCACAGCTTCCTTGGGCAACCCATTCCAGTGCCTCACCACCCTTACATTAAGGAATTTCTTCCTCATATCCAATTTAAACTTCCCCTGTTTAAGTTTGAACCCATTACCCCATGTCCTATCACTGCAGTCGCTAATGAAGAGTCCCTCCCCAGCATCCATATAGGCCCGCTTCAATTAAATCGGTGTGCTTGGGGAAGTTAAATCGGAAGTTCTGCAGTCTCTGAGCAACCTGTTTGAACTTTTTGCTGCTCTTAGCTTGAAAAAGCCCAACAGCAAAACAAAATTTTACTACATTAAAGCAGAATTTCTTGTGTCAACTTGTGTTAGCCCGAATCCAATGGCTGCGTCTCTTCCGGGGTTTCATGGATTTGTGTCCATTTGGATTAAGTGTTTTGTATATCTGTCTTCCTCTATTGTGGCTAGTACAGATTCTGCTTGAGGAGGTCTGATGGTAAACCTTGCCAGGGAAAACAGAGACAGAAAGGACATTGAGTATCTCAGGCTTTTCCATGACCTTTGTCACCAGAGGCCTCCAATTTGAGGTGTACTTCATCTTTGTGTAAATAGACTTTACTACATGATACTTTGCTGCTTCTCTTCTAATCTGTTGTCTTTTTCTTTACAGCTGCTCTTGAGGGGTTATGCTCAGCATCAGTCATTTACCATTATCCGGGTGGTACTGGAGGTAAAGTTGGATCTCGCAGGGCACAGGGAGGTTCTCTTTCTGCTGAGGCAGGCAACAGGCACAGGCCAGGTAAGAATGGGATTTTGGTTTTACGCTGTTTGCCACCACTGAACATCTGGAAGTTTCTTCCCTGCATCCTAACTCCATAAAACTACATCAATGACAGGTTGGGGGAGAGGGGTGGGAAGGGAAAAGGTATTTCTCTTAAAGATTGTTACATCAGTGACTTTACTGTTTGGGTGTTAATGGCAACATGTGCTTTGCATAGAGTTGCGAAGGGTTTGGTCTCTTCATCCTATTGTTAGTCATGTCTGCATTAGTTTGAATTTTGCTGGAGGAGATGCAGACTGCTTTCATAAAGTACAGAATGTGTGCAGCTCTGCCACATCACAAGAAGTTAGGTACGTTTATTCAGAGGTGTTTTGCTATTCTAAAATCACTATTTAATAAATAGATTTGGTTAACTCAGTACCGATAAACCAATGTAATTTTTGATGTTTAGCATACTTCTTCTAAGCTCTCAGATTGAGGAACTAATACGAGGATTGACATTGATGTGATAGACATTCTTTGAGAAATGGTCTGCTGAAAGTATTTTAGAAATCACTAGGAAAGTAACAGAGAGAAAAAATGCCATTAACTCTGCTGTCCACCTGCATCTGGAATATCGTATGCCATTTCCCATAAGAAATCTTGTACCATTCAAGGTGTTCTTTCCCTATAATAAGCTCCATATCCCTGTAGGTAGTAGCTCGCTCCCCCCAATCTGTAAGGTGATTCAGAGAGTGATCTTGATGGCTTTCACCCCTGGACAGCTCTGTTGGGTCTCTTCAAGTTCTTGGGGTTCAGCTGCTTGTCAGTGTTCCTCTCCTCCTTTGTGTTTAATCACATAATCTAGCACTTTTCACACAGTGTTAAGGCTCCTGAAAGTTTTTGTGATTCCAGGAGAGGCTGTGTAGGGTAGTGAATGGAAAAGGTTTTGATTATTATAAGCTAGATGGGCCTCTGGTCTAACCCAGCTGCTGCTATGCGTATACTCAGGTTCTGACGCGGTACTGAAACAACCAGAAGCTGGATTGAAGTGCTGGCTTTAAGTTCTTTTGTGTGTAATGTGATCAGAATGAATTCCTTCATCAGAGGAAAAACAACTGCTCATCTTTTTTTGTGTCTAAATCATAATCTAGTTAATTTAGTAAGCACTTGCTTTGTATTACCTTTATTACAAACTCTGTATGTTGACACCGGGTAGTTGATACAGTAAAATTACATTATTTCAGGAGAGAATGCTAGTTTTTCATATAATAACTAGTCATTAAAATCTGTACTTATGGCCCCATTTCCTATGAGGGCGTTTTATGTTGCCTGTTACAGTATAATTTCACACAGTTATTGAACTTCATCTGCTTTTCAATGAGTATTTAACAGTCGATGTTGCAATCTGTTCGTAATGGGTATTCCTTGTTACTAAAGAAGGTAATAACTAAGTCATAGCTATCAAAATAATGGAATAAAATATATTTTGGGTATATTATTGCTGCTTCTCTATATAAATTGACTTGTAATTTGCAGACTTGTTAGTTTTGTCATACTTAGTTTCATGTGACAAGATTTCCAGAGGATTTTTGTGTGAAGAAAAGCTGATTACAGGGTTTTTGTCATCACTTCCAGATGAGAATGTTACTTTATGGTCCAGTAGATACTGTTCCCTAACTCTGCTTAGTGTTTTCAGACCTGAACTGCTGAGCTCTGTCTAACCAAACAGCTATTCATGTGATGTCTGTTTCCTACAAGGTTTTCTGAAAGTTTCTTTTCAATTCCTTTTTTTTTTTTTTGACTCTGCAGTGCCTTTCATTTAAAATCTTTTCAAACTGCGCCTTTTTTTATAATCCACATTGTTATAACTAATTTTTGGGAACGGTATTTAATCTGGGGAGCAAATTCCAATGTATCTTTCTGTAGGATCATGCCAGAATCAAAAGGGGGTTTCCAAATTCTGTGCAAATCAAGAAAAACTGCACTTGGAACTGACATTCAATTCGTGCCCACTTTTGAGGCATTGTAGATGTGAGAGTTACCTTATTGCTTCCTGATGTGCCTGGAATTGCACCTCTTCTTGTGCCTGTACTTCAGCCTTGACAGGACGGGGTTTCTTGGTACTGTTTTTGTGCCCAGAGCCGGTCAAGAGAAACGTCTTTCTCTTGGATCTCCTGTGATTTCCACCACTTGGCATGTTAAGGCTTTTGCGCAGGACCTGGCTGCTGAAAAAGTGTGGTGGTGTCTGCTAATGTGGAAACATCTTGGGAAAGAGAAGAATTGATATCAGCTCTCTTTGTATGATATAGAGCACAAGCTTAAGAGGGCAGCATTAAAGGGTTTATTGGTGTACCCTTCAGCTTCTTCTGAAACATTTTGGATAGGAAAAGTTCATTCAGAAGAGAGTTGGTTGATAACATAGTTTTAAAGTACTTGTCTGATGGAGTGAGGCATGGAATCTTCCCTGCTCCAAAGACAGGTTTCTTCCGTGGTCATTGCCATGAGCAAGCTGCCGTGTTTAGCTGATCGTGACATGACGTGGACCTGTTGGAGGTGTTCAGGAAGTAGTGAAGATGTGCCGAGGGCTGGAGAACCTCTCCTATGAGAGAGTCTGAGAGATCTGGGCCTGTTCAGCCTGGAGAAGAGAAGGCTCTGGGGAGACCTTAGAGCAGCTCCAGTGCCTAAAGGGGCTGCAAGAAACCTGGAGAAAGGGACTTTGGACAAAGACCTGTAGGGGCAGGAAAAGGGGGAATGGCTTTAAACTGGCAGAGGGGAGATTGAGATGGGATCTTAGGCAGATGCTCTTCCTTGTGATGGTGCTGAGGCGCTGGCACAGGGTGCCCAGAGAAGCTGTGGCTGCCCCATCCCTGGCAGTGTTCAAGGCCAGGCTGCACAGGGCTTGGAACACCCTGCTCTGGTGGAGGGTGTCCCTGCCCATGGCAGGGATTGGAACTGGATGAGCTTTAAGGTCTCTTCCAACGCTAACCATGCTGGGATTCCATGAAAAGGGAACTTTGATTTTTCAAATCTTTAGTCAAGGACTTTGCACAATCCTAAACCCTTCTGTTTGTAGGTGGAGAGCTTTAGGCTGTGTTCCCTTGAGGGGGTGGCTTCGTGTCTGTAGCCTTTCAGTGTAAAAGATGATTTTGAGTTGCTTAGTTCCTGTTGATCAGGAGCCTGGCCATATTCAGTTGGCTGTGTGATTTGTATATTGAATAACCCAAGTTTAGATTGCTTTATATGTCCCTTAGTAGCAGTTTTGGGTTTCTCTGTTGTGTTTTATTTGCTTGAAGTGCTAAGCTCTTAATTTTGTCACCTGACCTTCCGCTTTCCCCAAGCAGAAGCAGGACACCTGAGTGACGTGTTGGAATATCATACTGGTCTAGCTTGAAATCTGTACTTCACTAGCCTGAGGTCTGAGCAAATCAACTGAAGAGACATTGTGACTTGCTCAGAAAGCAATAGTTTTTGACCGCTTAACGATTTTACTCCCATTTTTAATCAGTGTTTAGGGCAACAAGGTGTTACATAGAATCATAGAATAGTTAGGGTTGGAAAGGACCGTAAGATCATCCAGTTCCAACCCCCCTGCCATGGGCAGGGACACCTCACACTAAAGCATGCCACCCAAGTCTCTGTCCAACCTAGCCTTGAACACCGCTAGCAATGGAGCATCCACAAGTTCTCTGGGCAACCCATTCCAGTGCCTCACCACCCTTACAGTAAAGAATTTTCTTCCTTATATCCAATCTAAACTTCCCCTGTTCTAGTTCAGTAGTTGTCTTAGGTACCTTCTGTACTTCTAAATATATCTTTGCTATATTTTAGCTCTAATTTAGTGGATTTATTTGAGAAATAGCAGATGAGAACCTTAGCATGCCAATTTCTCCTGTGTGCTCAGGAAGAACTGGAATCACTATGTCTTTCCTATAGGAAAGCCTAAGGTTAGGGTTAGGAGAAAGGGGGCATATAGTTAGAAAGCACAACTCAAAGCAAACTAAGGGAAGATGCTACTATTTTCTCTGCTCAGTATTCAATCTCTGAGTAGAATGTGGTTCCTGGCTGGTAAATCATCTTAGCTTTCAGGCTGAAAAGAAAAAATTAAAGTCCAGAGCTAGATTTGTATTTGGGGTTGGAAATGTGCTGCACAATGAAACTGAGCTGCAAAAGTGATTCCTTGAAAAGAGACTGTCTGTTTCCTTCGAATGCATTAGTTCTGTGTACTAAATTCATACCTTTCTTCTGGCTGCAGTAGCATCTGTACTCTTACTTTTGTCTTTCTCAAAAACTACATTCACCCCTTCAGTACAGCTAACGTAACTATTTCATCTTCATGAATTATCACCATGCCTAAGTAGTAAGTCCCTTAGTCACATCCTAAGTGGATTCAAACAATGCAATTTACTTGGGCATAAAGCCATAGCTGTTAGCAAACTTTAGCTAGTACAGGGCACTGCAGCTGGTCTTCTCAATGACTGAAGCAGTACGAACCTATTCTTCACAATCTACACTTACTTGTCATAGAAGAGAGAGAGATAAATTCTAGACCTGAGCTTTTCAACTCCAGGCACTCAGTTTCCTAAAATAGCACAACTAAAAGATGAGTGGACATCTTTGAAAAAATATTTCTCCAGCTCCTCATTTTAACACATTTGTTAGGAATAAATGACCCTTTCCTAAGGCCAGTCCATACCTGGAACCAAAAGCTGTCACGAACCTCTATTCCCTACCCCAGAGCAAAGTATACATCTCCAACACATATTCTCTAGAAAATACTTGGCAAAGTTAGATTAAAAATCTGTAGATACTATCCCTCAAGAGGATGGAAAAAGATAAGTAAAAAACCATGCAACAGCTTGGCCATTTTATTAAACCAGCTACTAGAAGTATTTGGTATAGTGGTAGACACCTCATTAGCTACACAGCTTAAAAGAGTTGTTGTTCTTCCTCAAAGGAGGTAGCCAAATTCAAGGATATATGCACAAAATTAGCTTCAATTTTCTGAATGACAATGGGACAGCCCAAATTCCTTAAAACCTATGGAAAGTCTCCCACTTATTTTGCTCAATTTCAGTCGTCCCTGCACCACTTCTACACAGGTTGTGAGTGGAAAAGAAAATGGGTTAATACAAAACACATGGCTGTACTACATAGATTTCCAAGTCAAAATAAAAAGCTGTATGTAATTAAACAAAAGCAGCAGATAAACTGGAAATTTTTTGGAGGCTCCAAACTAGCAGGACAAAAATGTCTGGGGCATTAGAGAAAGAACAGCCTAAATAAACCTAGGGAAACTGCTCTTTCTGGACCGAGATTGCTAGACAGAATTTATAAACCTGTCCAAGTCACTTCTCATAGGTCTACCAGTACGGGCTCTGAGAGGTTTGGGTTTTCAACTGCAGATAGTGAAAAAGCTTTTTCTCTGTGTATTTTATTGAAGAAAAATTAAATAATTCTTATTAACACACTAACTTAAGGTACTTCAGAAACAAACGAGTAAGTTTAGAAACTGAGAAATTTAGTCTATATTAAGGAACTGCAAAGTAATAAAACTGCAGAACTTTGGGATATGGTCTTTATGAAGCCGCTTGTTTTCAGAAGCAACTCAATCGCAGTGATATGCTAGATTGATTTTTGTCTCTGGAAACAACCTTGCATGACATGACTTGCACAAACCATCCCAAGCCCTTTACCCCTTCTCCTACTTCCGTATATGACAGTACTGATACAGCTACCAAATGACTCAGACAAGACAGTACCCAAATATTTTGTTCGGATTAGACAACAGAAAGGTATGAAACTTTCAGATATCATGTAGATTCTCCACCTTAAGTTCAAAATGGACACACAACTATTTATTCAGCTGAGAATTCAGACATGTTAGCTTGCATTTAAACTTCAGAACATGCTTGCTAACAGAAACCTCAAGACAGAATTTAGCCAAGAGCTCTTTCCAGATAAACAAAGTGTAGATGTGGAAAGAGGAAGCATAGACACAAGTATTTTATGCTGGATGTTATTGTAAATTAGTTCTTCTTTGCTTCACTTAGACTTACCGCAAAGAACCTTGAACTTCATTGAGGATAAACATCTGCTGTACCATAATTAACTTCCTTGTTAGGTGACAAGAGTAGATGAGCTACACACAAAGAAAAAATATTAGTGAGGTTGCAATGGCAAACTCTCAAAAATTAAGAAATGCCAGATTCAAGGTTGCCTAATGAAGCTTCTGTATTATGATAAAAGCTTTAATTATGCGGTTTTTACCCAACCTCCTGCACTTCACAGGTTGGATAATTTTTCTGTCAGAATTTCTTCAATATTATGTTTTATACATATTTTGTCAAGTACCTTACTTCATGACTTTACTTGATTATGAGGCTTTCAAATGTTCCACAAAATAACCTTTACTGCAGACTAAAAGAGGTGTCATTTCACAATGCCAGACCCATTAAGAAAGGAAAGCATAAAAGTTGAATAGCAAAAGCCAGAGATGCAAAGTGATTTCATGCATTTTAAAAAATAGGAATTTAAGCAAGTAAGCAACTCAAAATTAAATTAAGACATTATTTTTAAAAAACAAGCAAGAAAAAATAATAAGCCCCACCATCAGAGTATTTAGGGAATTAAAAAATTGAAGGTGAAATCTATGCTGTTACTATGCTGGTGATTTATTATGGCACATTTCTGGAAGAGGAACCATATTGTCTGGTTTCTAAAAGAAATGTATAAAAGCTGCCTTCCCAGTGCAATTCAGTGCACAGCAGTAACATCATCAGTTTTGTCTGTGGCCTGAGGGCTACTTACTTCTCTTCTGACATTAAAGTGACAGGTCTGAATTATTGGGCAAAGTTTAACAAGTGTTTTTCAGGCAAACCAAATGGCCCTGCAATAGAACAGAAATCAGGCGCTTTTTAGTTGAGGTTTTGAATTTTTTCTTTTTTCTCAGTGCTCAAATGCAGCTATATGTTGAACAACACTTTGTACCTTCAACATATAAATCTTTGTAGCCTTGAAAGACAAAGTCTGACAAGGCAGGAAGGGAGTCAATAGCCATTTGTTGATCTAGGGCTTCTGGCTGAGAACAGCCCAGCTGATCAAATGGTGCAGAAAGTGGAGCCAGAGTGAGCGAGGATGAAGCAGCAACGCATTTGTCTCCCGAAAAAGCACATTAGACCCTGTCTCCATCCATCATTTTGAGATCCATCTTACTTTTCACTTAAAAAGGCTTAGCGGAAGCAATGAAATACTATTACGCTAAGCATTTGTAACAAAAAAAAAAGGAAAAAAAAAGCCTTCAGAAAGTTATGCCACCTGTCAAGTTCTGAACTTTTCACTGGTCATACAAGGTGAAACAATGAAAGAAGTTGGTGCTCTTGGGAAGGTAAACAGCTCATTTGCCTTTCATAGTAGAGGTTCCCAAGGTAACCATACCTTAATTTTGCTTTCAGTTCTAAGAGCTTATCAATAAATCGAGGGAATAGAATAAAGCAAGAAAATGTAACTGGGAAAATTACAACTTGGAAGTATGTTAGACAATAATTTCTGGGTATGCTCTGCTCTTGCAGGAATAAAATCAGAGGTAATTCTGCCATCTGCCATTGCAGTACTGCATGCACAGGGCAGAGATAGGGGAAAGATGGGGGGAAACAAAAAAAGAAAAATGTGTTTTGTTCTAAAGAGTCAGCAGCTCTGTTTGTTACTGATCTCATACTGACTGATTATCCCATTGACTGTAAATGAGAGCTAAATGGGGATAGAAGGATGCTGCAGTGCTGTGCTTGCCCATGGCAAGCAGTGTTTTTTTCAGTCAAGAGGTCTCAAGGCAGGCCAGTGGGCTGTTGAAAGCTTTTCCCAGGGTCTGAATTGTTGTAGGTTGTAATGACCACGGTTCCAGTGGGAAAGAAGATCCACTAAGGCTGGGAGATACTAAACAGCTGTTATCCAAAGCATCCTCAAACTATTAAGGTCTCACTATTTCTATCAAACTAGAGATTTTTAATCTGGACTATGATGAGTCTGAATGGCAGAGCTCACTTTTCTGTCTCAAGATTGCAATAGTAAGTAAGATCTTTTTCTTCAAGCCAACATTAACTATACTACTAAGCACCACAAAAAGAAAGGCTATCACAGACTTCATCTTGCAGAGCTCCTCCCCATCCATGCAAAAACAGTCTGCACATTCTCACGTTCAGCAACAAATTCTGCGATATCTCCCAACTGCCTTATCCTGAAGAATAGGAAAGGAATTTCATGAGGGACCTTGAGCACCTTATCCTTGAGCATCATCTTGAATGGTCCCACCTCAACCCACTGAAGAGGGGGAGCCAGTGCTGACAGGGAGCTGGCAGGCTGAGCACACTAGTTTCTGCATGCTAGAGCTGCCTGCAGGATGCTGCAGGAGTGAAACACAGAGGTACTGTGAAGACAGCCAACCGGAGAACTTGGCTCTTTCAAGTAAATGATTTAATCTCATGTTAATGATTTCTTACTGTATCTGTATGGGCAAAAAAAGACAGATAGGAAAAAAATACCCTGCCAAGTCATGCTTACACAGATGCTTCCTGTCAATTCGTATTGTTTAGAGGGCTTGATGCGACAGCCATTTAGCTTGACTAATTAGCAACGAGACCTTACCTGAGTAACAAGTTGGGGATTTACATGGCCTTGTGCTTCCTTGGAAAAGTTTCAAAACCGTAACTACATAAAAAGAGATTATGACTAGCAGTGCAAAGAGGATCCTTTTCATTTTTTTCTGGTAGCAAAAGTAATTTAAAAGCACTGAAGCAATGAACAAAAATAATGTGGCTTTACCAATTCTCTGCTAAAAAATAAGAAACCCACTGATAAAAATCCCACTGAAGTAAAGCCCATTCAGTGCAGGCAAGAGAGCCTCACAGACCCATAAAATGAAATTTCATATCCCTCAATTTATATCCCTCCATTTACAAATGTTCTTCCTGATAATTGTAATGAGTCAGCCTATCCACCTCTCTATGTCACTTTATTTATAAATAATTATTCCTCTGCTCTTCAGATAGGTAAAGTATATTTGCACAGCTGACTAAATAGGAAGCTCTGATTTATTGACTTTGTTGCTACATAAATATGTAGCACCATTAGAAGAAGGAACCAAAAATGTTAAGAAAAGAGCTATAAGATGACCAAGGAAGTCTCAAATATAGGCCATTTAATATATACTAGCAAATTTTATGCTGTATTTAAAAGGATGTGACTCTATAATTCAATATTATTGCCTAATTGGAATGATTATTCCTGTGAATCACCCATTTCAAAACGTAATTCTTACTTACCTTGAAATGGAAAGAATGTAAAATGTAAACAAATAAGAGCATGTGGTTTTCTGCTATTTTTCCATATCATGCAATGCATTGGCAAAGACATGACAAAGCACAGGGACACTGAATTTAACACTGCCTAAGAGAACATAATTTCAAACAGGCATGGAGGATGCAGAGTCTGTCAGCTATAACCACTTAGGAGAAAAAAACTTAACACAAGGCCCCTGAGACGCAGATGTAACAAACAAACTAGAAGAAAACGGTCTTGCTCTGCAATGAAATACACTGTTCAGAGAGAAAGAAAGCCTGTTCATTGTGTTATTCAGAAAAGATAGACAAACATCTGGTGGAAGACTATTTCAAGACAAGACTTCTACAGATGTAAGAATTATGGAAGTCACCCTAAAACTATTTCTGGTTTTATTCAGCAAAGAAAAAAATGTTGCTCAGCCTGGTGTCAAAACGAATCTGCAGAGCGGGAGTAGTTTGTTCAGCATACATTTCCTGACTTTGCTTGGATGTTGCTTTAATTATTTTATCTACTGGATATCCAATTTAAAATTTATAAATAGTCCTAGGAAATAAGCAATGATTCCTACTTTTCTCTTGTCAACCTCTCTAATCAATAGTGAGCTAGACTCTCCTTTTCTTTCTTAAAAGTTGAGTAAAAAATAAATCCAACAATTTTTCCTTCATAAAATGAGCCACCTTCTAATATAAAAAAAATATTTCTTCAGAAAAAAAGAATCCACTCAAAAAAAACACATTAGGATTAACTTTAAGAGAATCTACTTAAATTTTTAAAGACTAATTTCTGCATCTCCTTGATGCACAAGGATTCTTTTCCAAGCTTTTTGTCTACACTTAACTTTCCATAAGCTAGCCTTATATCCACTTCAAAATTCATTTTCAGCACCTTCACGTACTTAAAAAACTAGGTGGGTAATGAGGTGTTGAAAAATGAGTGAAATAAACCTTCAAGAAATCATGCATCTGATGCCTAATTTTCCATTAAGGGAAATCCGCTTAAAACATCATACTAAAATAGAAAAATAATACAAAAATTATTCCTGCAAATCTAAGAACTGCTGAATAGAGGGACAACATGAAGAGAAATGGAAGTCAATAGTGGTAAATGCAAAGACCTGTACGTGAGAAGGAATTATTCCAGTTATTCCTGCATATTGCTGAGTTCTACAGTGATGGTAAGAAGCATAGAATAGTTAGGGTTGGAAAGGACCTTATGATCACCCAGTTCCAACCCCCCTGCAATGGCCAGAGACAACTCACACTAAACCATGCCACCCAAGGCTATGTCCAACCTGGCCTTGAACACCGCCAGCGATGGAGCATTCACAACTT
>JANRGW010044791.1:6495-23297 GCA_024733675.1 Psilopsiagon aymara
AGGAGGTGGAATGTAATGGGGCCATGGCAGAAAGGCTTCCACTAGCAGTGCTGAAATACACGAAAATTTGAGAACGAACTGAAATCATCTCCTTGTGTCATGAGAGCAGTATTGTGACCAAGGACTGTTGGGATGGACAAATGTGGATTTTCCCTTTACCTACTTCCATTCACAGCCAGGCAGAGAGTGTGCTTCTTGCTGCTTGTCTTTAAAAGAACGGCAAAGGCAGGTTAACACATCAGCCTTTATCAAATCCACAAACCCATTTTTCCCTTTAAAATATAAGGAACACATTCATATTTCACTTCCATTTTTCTCCAGTACAAAAGCACAGGGTCGGAATTAATGAGTAAAGTATTTGTGTGACGTTTTATATTGTATTGGCATTTATATAGTGCTTTTCACAGGCTTCATGTCAAAACCCTTTACAGGGCAATAAATCATATAACTTTCCTGATGAAATCGTGTGTAGGCAATTGGGCACCTATCCCGCCCTCAGCAACATCCCGCGGGCAAGACACGGAAAGTGTGCTGAAACCTGCAGAACTGGGTCTGAAAAAAAGGGATGTAAGTGCGACCTTCCCCCCTTAATATCCTGCTACATGTTAAAACGTCTTTAGAGCCCACTTGAACAGCCACAGGAAAGACCTCACCTTAACATGACAAAGCTTCTGCTACAGTCTGAAGTCCTCAACATGCAAATTGAGTTGTGGGTTAACCCCAGGGCTTTTTTTGCCTCTGAATTTAAACAAGATGCCCATTTGCATGGAAAATAAGGATTTTTCAGTTTAGTTCATTTCCAAAAATAGCGTTCATTCACAAGACTGAATTTTGGACCCTAGGCTTTCTGTTAGCAGTCACAAATATCTCTCCTAACACAAAATTTTCAATGTGACAATGCATCTCTGCCCTGCTGGCATTCGCTTTCTTATTTGCAGTTTTTCAGATAACGAAGAGTAATGAAGTTCTGAGAACTGTACACCCGATTAGACTGACTCTTTTATGCATTTATTTGCATTCCTGACGTGTTTCCAAAGCCACTTTGGGGTAAGAAGAAAAAAAAAAAAAGGAAAATCATTTAAAGTCTTTTTGGAGAAAGATGGCTGGGGTTGGCAAGCAGGAGCCGTGGTTCTGCTCCTTTGTCAGTCTGGGGGAATCACAGCACTTTGCCCAGTTCAGAGGTTTCTGGGTTCCGCTGGTGTCAAAGGAAGCTTTGCAGAGTGTCCCTCCTGGCAGAGTGTACCCTCTACCACTTGAGCGCAATAGCCCTGAGATTGCACAACAATGGCTGAGAAGCAAATGGAAAATCTTTGCAGTAGCTCAACACCATTTTAAAACCACTTTTTCACCTCCCCTATCTGCAGCATGTGAAAACTGATAACATTCTGCACATACTGGCTGGTAGCGCAAATGCATTAGAAACCAACCTAGTTATGATTTATTAGCCGGAAGAGCTGTTAGAATAATTTCTAAGTGTGAAAGAATAAGAAAAAAAATACTGTTCTCCACCAAACAGACATTCAAATTACTTCATCTAAAATCAAAGTCATTCAGAAGTAAAACAAAAGTAAACAGGCAAACCGCATCGCTTACATAAGCTTATTAACTACCTATCTACTACTTAATGGTTCCATTAACTACCACAGGCTACATTAGAATTGGAGGGTTCTCACATCTTTTCAGAGGTCATTAATATCCTGTGAGATGGGAGCAGTACCTGTGCAGGCACACTGCCATTTAACAAACTAACTTGGCCTCCGCTTTCTTTGAAGGGTTGTACCATAAGCTCTTAACTCACAAGAGCTCAAATTCATGCCATGTTGTCGTGCTCTGCTGGCAATGTAGCTTAATTTCATCTCTTGTTCCCGTCTCAGTACAACTTATTTAGTAGTTTAAAGCATGATCTGTAAATAACACACATGCAGAGACTTCACTGAGATGGATGACAGTGATAATTAAAGTGGTCTTTTCAGAGGGAGACACCATCAGCATCAATAGTTACAGCAGGACTTTAAGAGTAACCAACACATTAGTGCCTGTAAATTCTATTCTTTCTGGCACTAATACATTCAAAGATCAAATTAGACTAAATGTTTGTTACAATAAACAAATTTATGTTAGAATTCAGGATTCCACTCCCAGTCAATGTTTATTGTGCTTTTGGTCATATATATTCTAAAGGTCTCATTTTCTTCCATCATTTTTTGATTGGTTTTGTTTAAACTGAAAGCCTTTTACTTTTCAGTTTCAAAATTACTGTTTCTTCTTAAAACTTCCATCAGGTTACGGTCTCTGGAATGAGCAGTAAGAAAAAGGAAACAAGCTAAAATAAATTACTATCTAATCTAACCCATCTGACTATTTCTAAGGTACCCATTATTGTGGTATCAAGGTTCTGGATCTCTGATAGCATGTCATCTTTGATCTTAAATCGGACCTCCGTTAACATTTTTAATTAAACACCTTATTTGATGCCTGCTGTAGCTGAGATGCAAATAGCATCACATAAAGAACAAGAGTTATGAGAGCAGGGAACCAAAAACGATAGCTAATTAGAGCAATAGCACCAAACCAAAAACCTCCATCCTCCAGTCCCTGCTGAATTAAAACGATAAGGTTCACAGTTCAAAGACACAGTAAAAACTATGCAGAAATTAAAAACACTTTCAATTTCTTAACATAAGAAGTGAAATAAACAGTTTGTCAGAAGCAAATCTGAGGTACACACAAAAATTATTCAGAAAAAATGAAATTTCTTTTTGCTGCCTTCACCCTCCAGTGCCCAGCAAGTATCCTGCTGTCTTGCAGTCTTCCACTGGGAGTTCTGTTTAAGGCTTCCACCTTGGTTGAGAACAAACCACATTTGTTCTCTTTGGGAGGTATTGTCAAATTACTTTTTGCACAGGATCCATTAGTATTAAAGAGGGAATGCACGGACACATTTCATACAAGTGCATTCGTAGCTGATTTGATAGCTATTGCTAAGAGACTTTAGAAGGAAGAATCTGTTAGAGCACTGATATTTCAATTTGTGGAGCCTTCTATGAAAGCACTTATCGCCCGACACCTTTCATCAATACAGGGCATCTACAGACAGCACTTACAGCTGACAGAAGTCGAGTGTGTTCAGTTCCTTCCACATCAGATAGGAATTACTCCCTTGGTTTTTGTATGTTGAGACTTCTGCTCAGAACACAAGTACAGATACCATTGCTCAGAACTTTCTGCCAGATATGGAAACCCAAAAGATATGAACCACACTTAAACACAACATATATTAAAGCCCTGAGGTTCTAGACAAGAGCCATCAAGCACAGTGTCATGACACTTTGACTACCAAACAGTCCTTTTCCAAACCATCTTTGTAAAACTTCCTGAAATATCCCCGTTTGCTTTTCTATATTGTTTCTTTCATTCTGCACTCATCACCATAATATATGCACAGTCTAATCGCACACTAAGCAGACATTCAACTGTTTTTTCCCCCAGCATCTTCCCTGAGGGGGATGCGTATACTGAGTAGTAATTTGTAAGATTTATTTTTTCACTTTGATACATCACCATGTAAAGGTATCACCACAAGTTCTCTGTCAGCTCTGCAACCTAGAGGAGCAGCCTTTTGATATCTGCTGCCTGGAAGAAGGCATAGTACACACGGTAGTCATCTCATACTTTCCAAAGTCAAAATTCAGCTCTTTCAGTTGTTATAAAGATAACGACCAAAACAAAAAAAATACAGCCACAACTGCAGCAATCACTAAATAACAATAGACATCAGGCTCCAGAAAGAACAGCAGGTGAAATTTCCATTTGTTTATTTTACACTGTAGCTGGCATTTCTAGTTGTAGTAACCAACACAGCCCATTAAGGTGATGAGCCAAGTCAATCTGCAGCTTCCCTTAGTGCAGCAGGCACAGCATCCATAAAGGGATTGGTTACAGCAGAGCCATCAGAGCATGCCAGTGCCTGGGGATGCCACAGCCCAGGGCAGCTCTGAATCCAGGAGACCCTCCCTGATAACACAGCGATGCTCTACCCCCATCTCATGTCTGAGCAACTGCAGACAGCACCTGAAGTAGGAGACTGGCTGAAGAATGAACACAAAATCCTAAAGCAGAGGCAGGAGAGTGAAGATCTCATTTTTCTCCTTCCTCACATTTCCTAAGGTAACTGTGGTTTAGCCTTTTGGTTTTCATTTTTCAGGAAAGTCCTTGAGCCTAGTTCACAGCAGTCATTATGGCTGAGAGCTTATTCATCAAGAGGAAAACCTCAGAAGCAAAGCTCATGATGGACTGGTGAGGTGCAAAGTTGAAAGAGAAGAAAAAGAACTTTTCCCATCCCAGGAATAACTTCAAAATTTCGAAAGCCTTCCCAATTGCAACAAGATGATCTTAGAAGTAGGATTTGTTTGTTGTCTGGGGTTTGTTGTTTGCTTTTACAAACACACAGGAAAAGAGCAGTCTAACAACATCGTAAACCAGAACCAGGGCTCTCCTGGAATGTGAAGACTTTGGGGTTAAATCCTTCTTCTCAGACAGGCAGACTCCCTCTTAGAGCACACTCCCTCTACATTCTAGCCTGAACACAAACTTTCAATTACAGACGTTTCACTGAAACTGGCATGTTCCCACAAAATGTTTCAGTGGTGAGAAATAAAGAGTTTCCGAGTGTTAAGCACTGCCAAACAATTCCCAATCGTTTCTAACCAGTGAGCAAGGCAAATGCTTTATTTTGCCATGAGTGGAAGTGGTGCTGTAAGGTCATGCAACTTGTTTGTGCATCCTCACTGCTAGGTGCCTAGAATAACACAGCGTCATTTTCCAATGCATTTCAGCAGTTTGAATTGCAAATGCTGCGTTAAAGCAATGAGCATGGCTACAGAACACAGGCTGAAAGCTACCATGATCTCTTTTCTAGCCTTTCACAGCAGTCTCTATTCCCTGCATATACATACACACTCATCCATGATGTGTGAAGAGATTTTGGAAATAAATCTTTCACAAGTATTTACTATTCAAACCTATATGCTTTTAAAAGTAGGGTAGGATACAGCTTTCACCTGTGGCACTTAGCACTTGCCTCTTGATCACAAGTTGGGAAAGGAAAGAGAAGTTCTTATGCTGGCTGAAATTAAGTACAAGATGATAACTTCCTGATTTGTCAAAACTCAGTCTTTCTGGAGGAGAAATACTGAAAAGGAGCTGGCTAACACAGCATAAATGCTGTCATGCCTCTCATGGAAAATTTGGTGGACACCAAACCAAAGGATAATTTGAGTCCCCCTATCAGTTTGGTGCAGCTGGGTAGTTTGGAGAGGGTACACTTTGCCTAACTGAACTTAGAGGAGTGGCTGTTTCAGAAGTCAGGGGTACTGAGTCAGCACTTCCAGAGACCACTCTTTATCAATTATGAGTACGTACTGGATGCATTTAAATGTTTCATATTAACATCCCCATGCTAAGTTTACACCTGCTACTCCTTATTATACTCAATCTGAAATAATAGCTATGCTTTGCAGTTCAAATGCATTTGTCAACCCATGCTGACTCCCATCTTTTTCCCAATTCATCTGCTATCCCCAAACAGCCAACGCAACACCTGCAATTATCCCTACAAAGCAAGTACTGCTAGAGTGGAATAGCAGGAACCTTCATTGGTTGCTCTCAAAGAAAACCCAGCTGAGCAAAAGAAATACTGCTTTCTCTCTGAAGAAGACCTTCTGTGCTCAAAACAAACTGGGAAGAACTTGAATACTTCACCTAATTTTAATTAATTCTATCTAGACACACAGCAGTCTGAGAAGCCATAGAGTTCTATATATAACCTCCTTATTTTTCACTATTTACATTGTGTTATTTTCTGGCTGTTTCCCAACCTTATTCATTCACCCTAGAGATCAATTTATGCACCAAAATAAAGTGTGATCTTATCTTTGCACCGTACAGAAAACCTAACCAAAATTTCTCACGGGAGGCAGGGGTTAAGGTACTGGACTGGGTGTCAGAGAAGTGGTGTTCTATTCTTGGCTCTAACGCTCACTTGCTGTGGGAGCTTGTAGAGCAAGATACAGAGCAGGAATGGAGACTCTAGCCAATAAATTCCTCCTCTGTAACTTTTCCTCTTTCATTATGCATGAGAGTGAGTTTTTCCAGCATTCGAGCATACATCTGAAAGCTGGGGAAACATGACTCAACCAAAATAGAGAACCAGCAGAGAAAGAAAATGAGTGGAAAACATCAATTACAAAGTTTTCTTGGGCGCCTCTGAAGTACTGAAACAGAATCTCTACTCACACAGAGGAGATAGAGGGTGAGATTCAGCCCCGGTTTCAGTAGGCACACCTCCAACTCTTGCAACCAGACCGGCACAGGGGCTGACTTTGGCCTGCTGTACTGCTACTCCTTGATCCATTTTCTGCTTCAGTCAAGTTTTCTGAGACAGCGAACAATAAAGACTACGTCAGAGGGGAGAGGCTTGGGTTTGTTTTCAAAAGAATAGGAACCTACGCTTTGTTTTTTAAATAAGCAATCAGACTTTTAAAAAGTAAAAATAGAATTTATTAGGGCAACTTTGCTTCAAAAGCCATAACTAAGACTACACGCAGATCTGGAATAGCTAACAAACTGCCTAAATTAAGAATGACAAACTTCGAGTTAACTCCTACTGGAAGCAGTATTTTCATGCTCTTCAATAGGAACAGACTTGGCAGCACTTCTTGCTTTAGGTACAAGCTGTGACCTAATGCACAAAAGTTGCTGCATTTTTCATTCATTTGGGAGAACTGAAGAAAAAATAAGCATGGAATTCCTCATTTAGGCATGACTGGGGCTGGGCTCTTGTACCACTATGCCAGCCAACGATTGAAGAGCTAGATTTTTTGCAACTGTGATGTTCTGTGTGTACAACATATTGCCACAAAAATGATTCATCCTGGCTTTATTTATTTTTAACTGGTTTACCACCTACTCAGAGAATCTGCGCCACATTCTGCTTTGAACCGTGTTCTAGATGTTTGGTGCATTCTCAACTCAGTTGCTGACAGCTTTACAGCCGGCTCTTAGATCTTTCAGGCTTACAGAAACAAAGCACTAACCCAGTGGTAGAATACTGTTCAATATTAACTTTTTTTCTAAATTTTATATATGATCTATGGAAATAGCATATACCTTGTTTTAAAAACCAAAGACTGACAAATAACCTCACAAAGCAGCTGCTGTCAGACGAAGGGAACCCAGGTTCTACTATATAATATAACATACTCTCTTGCCCAGTACAGGAAAAAAAAAATCTTATTCTGACAATTCCTAAAAATGCCAAGTTTTCAGAAACTTTTGGTCAGAAAGTCAGACCCAGTAGGGCTACTAATACATGATATATCCAGTGATAAGTGATTTATCAGAAGTGTTAGCAGTGAACTCTGGTCTCCTTAGGTAAAAAGTGTTTTTTCCTTCCTCCTTTTTCAAGTCAAACCCCTACTTTTTCTTTTCCAGGGTCTGTAACAGTCTCTGCCAGTTGCTAAGGAAGGAGAAGTACCTTCTTGATATGCAAGAGCAATCCCTCCAATTTCATACTTTCAAAGACTGACTATATTTTAATTACTGAAATATTAGGTAACCACAGTCTTTAATCTAAGTGCAATGCACACTTGATACATAACAATTATTTCTTAATAAAATGTAGATATGTAAAATTCAAGGCAGTCTCAGAGAATGTGCAACTGAAACTGTTAATATACCTGAGGGATTATTGCCACGCTTACGTATATTAGGCATTATATAAAACACAGGATTTCTTGGGACATTATCAACAAAGGAAATTTTTATTTTTAAACCTGCTTTTTACTGATTGCATTATTGAATTCAATTTTATTAATCTGAATCTTCTGGGAAGGATATGATTTTAATAATGCATAAAAGGTTTGCCTAGTAGTTGGCTGTTGGCTTTTACTTGATACTTAATGTAATCTGTAATTACTATAGCAGCTCCTATGCTGGCTGGTGTGTTAAGGTCACTGGAAAGCTATACTGTGTTGTACTTGCTGTATGAGAACATCCTTCTGGTGACTGATGCCTATACCCTATGGAAATGTTTTAATTTTGACCTTGAAGCATGCCTTTCTGTCTTTCTACCAATGAGTACTTAACTACATCTCCTCTGTATTGCAAATCTGGTTCTCAAGTCTTCAACCAATGAACTTACATACCTCTTATTTATGACAAAGGTCTCGTTTAAAAGGCACATTTTAACTTGCACGTGTGTCAAGATGGAAAACACTTGGAAGCCCTCACTAAAACAATAAAAAAGCATTGGAGGACTCGGCTTCAAGACACTAGGCTCTCACCTTCGGAAGTATTCTTTCTTCTTGCAATGATTTTTTCTTTAAACTGTATTCCTGAACTATCTGAAACACTTGGCCAGAACTTACAGTCGAGAAACACACTTAAAGCATGATTTGAACTGTCTTATATTACAAGACTGAACTATATTTTGGAGCAGTTTAACATTACTGTGCTGTAGCCAAGCCCTGTGATACAGCAGACTTGCAAGAGAGCAAGTCACCTGTGGCTTCACATGTCATCTGTTTCAGGGGTAACGCCGAGATAAACTTGAAAATAGAAGCAAAATGCTGGAAACATTCCAGAACTGCAGTTTCCCTATATTAAACTTGGAATTTATACCTACAAGATTTCCATGAAAAAGATTGACAACTAAAACAATGGTCAATATTAATCACAGAATCAGCAATTTAACTATTAGTCCACATGTGTTTATGATTCCCACTGGATGTAAACCAACTTTGTGTCCTGATGATACAAGTCTGCTACATTAAAAATGGCATTCCCAAGAAAAAAAAAAAGTCAGTATGGAAAATCCTTTGAGTGGGGAATGATAAATCAACTTAGTAGGAAAATGGATGATTTTGAAAATCTGATTAATGGGTAATTTTTTTCTGTACTGCATAACAATTTCTCTACTAGATAACATTACATGTAGATTCTATACCTTTAGTTCAGGCAAATTGCTCATGGAAAGGTTCTTGTGCTTTCACAAGGAAAATCAAGAGCAAAGGTCCACTTGTAATTTACCAGGATTTCCCATCTATTTGGGTATTTTCAGATTCACGGCTGTTCCTCTCTGAATGCAATTAGAACACTGATTTAAAGGCCGTAGGAACAGAAATTAGTAAAATACTTCATCACACTATTTTGGTATTAAACCCCAAAATCATCTTTACTTCTAATGAACAAAACAGAAAAGGCTCCTGAGATGGGTTTTAAAGATTATTTTTCAATACAGAACTTCACGGTTAAGCTAGTTGGTTGCCTATTTTCTCAGTGAAATTCATTCATTTCATGTTCACTAAACAACCTGCTGTTCTGTGGAGATAGGTCTCCCCATCTCCAGTCCTATCTAAGAGTGGCTGTGGTTTACTCTATCTTCCAGCTTGTATTGACAATGATGTAGATTCTTCTCAGGACCAGATGCATTTAAACTGTCAACAAGCGTCAAGAGGAATTTTTATAATACCAATTCAAATTAGCTGTTATCACAAGTTTAAACCTGCTGCAAGACCGACACAGATGGAAACTAAACATATTGTCATTCATGTCCAATGAAAAAACACTGCTCTCTGTTAAATGACTATCACAGACAAATGAACTTCTGCCTTCGAACAAGTCTTGTGACCGCCTTCACTAAAAATTAATTCTGTTGCACTCATCAGCTGTGTTGCATCATTCTCATTGTCAGAAAAAAAAAACCAACAGAGACACACATGAGAAACTGAGTAAAAAAACCACCTAATATTTCTATACCTGGTAGGGCCAAGTCTGTGGGTTTGCTTTTTGCTATAAATAAAACCAATCTAAACCCAACATTAATACAGAAGAAAAGTGCTATTGAACACATCAGTGAGAACCCCCATTACCTGTAAGGCCACTACTGTAATCCCCAGTAATTTCTTGGGAGCAGAATCAAAGGACTACAGAATGCAACTTCAGTAAAAAATCCAGCCAGAATAAATAGAGAAAACATGAAAACAGTGATTTTCTGGCACTGTATTTGAAAGGAAGAGTTAAATTAATACGTGAAAAGATCCTATCAGTTCTGGCTTGTCTGAGTTATTAATTGAACACCTTCTTGGAAACATGTAGATAAAGAAGTGTATCTTCGAGAATACGAGATAAGAGCAAAAGGAAAGGGAGAGAAATTAGAAGTTTTGCCAACTCACCCCCTTAATTGTCAGGCTAAGGTTGTTCAAAGCTGCCTGGAGGAGCATAGCATGAAATGCTAACTAGAGTGTGGGCTAAAGATGCAGAAGATTATAACTTCAGGATTATACTTAAACATATTTATCTTTAGACACAGAAGAGGCTGTAAAGCCAGCTGAATGATATAAAGCTGCTCTAAAACAAGACAAATGTGTACTCCATGTGTTATAAGCAGTTCAAGCTGCTTCCCGTGATGAAAAACATGGACTACACAGTAGACATACTATAGCTAAGTACAATAGATCCCATGATACAGTTGTTTAAAGGAATATTAGAGTGATGAAAGAAGAGATGGAATTCTGCTCTTTAGGAAGCCCAGAGTCTGAACCAGACAGAAAAGTTTTAAGCATGTGGACTTGGTAAATTTTCCCCCATCCTGAAAGTTGTGACCTAGAAGACAGTTTTATGCATGAAGAACCTGGCCCCTCTGGAAACAATACAGCTCCGTGGGTCTATTGCCCACGGCAATAGGAGCAGGGGGCCGTATGGCTTAGCACAGCTTATCCACAACATCAACAGGAGGTCAGTATCGTTATTGCCATTTCACAGATGAAGAATCTAAGAAGCTCAGAATAGCACATCTGGAGTCAGCAGCAGTCCTGGGACCAAATCCCCTTCGTCACTTTGTTTCAGCCTGTTTCTATCCTTTCTGCCTTACTTTGTCCCCCATAGAGCACAGTGAAGTGTTCAACTGTACAATTCAGATAATACCAATACAGTAATAAGAAACAACCTTATTAAAATACTAATTGCAGCACTAAAAAAAATTCTATGAAATTATCACAGCTGCCAATATTCCATCATTAATGTACAAAAGTCTGATTATCTTTCCCATAAAACCAGAGAAGTTCTAGCCTTTAAACTCGTTATCATTGCAAAACAGAATGCCACGATAATGCATGAGAACTTCGGTCTGCAGCTGTAAAATTCCCAAAAGTCTTGTGACTTGGTTATAATTTTGTTATCGATGATTAACTTCCTCACACATAACTCCCAAGTTCACTTTTGGGAAAAAAGGATATATTCCACAAAAGCAAACAATCATTTTTTTAATAAATGAGACATGTGGAAAGCAATTTATCCTACAGCACACTGCTGAATATCAGAATGGGTAACATTTGCACATCTGATTTCAAATCATACAATGCATTTTTAGAGGCGAAAGTGAATCGAAGATCTGCAAATGCTGATCTCTGACACTACTTTCAAGTAGTCAAGGTGAAAAAATATTTGTCAAGGTGAATCCTAAAGCTTACAGATAGGAAATAAAATTCTTTCAGTTGTGCAAAGATATGTTTTAATTAGTTTAGCAACCGAACATAAGCTGAAATTGCTACCATTTTAAGCAAACTTGAAAAGGAGTAAGAAAATCTAGTGTTAACTACCATTCCTTAATGACTTGAAAAATGCAGTTCAACAAACTTTTTACATAGGAATGAGAATTCATTATAGCACTTTTCTGGGATGCTTAAATAGCATCTTTCAAAATTTTTGCTTTAAACTGGCTTCTAAAAAATATATAAATTTATTTAAATCACAAAGTTTTCTAGTCAATGGCAGTTTACTTACAGACACAAAAAAAAAGAAGTGTTTTCACGCATAGCTTCAATTACATTCCAACCCAGAAATGGCTTTACTCGCACACGAAATCCCGTAAGGCGCTGAGTTCTACTCTCGTTTTACAAATGAATGGCTACTGCCATCTATCGTTGGAAAAGAGATTATCAACAGCAAAAGCACATCCAACAGCCTTTCAGAACACAGGCAGGGTGTAGAAAACAGACTCCATCAAGCACAGGGGTGCAGCTTACTCTGTTGAAATCTCTGAAACACAACATTCGACTGCCAAAGAGAGGTAGAAAAAAGGCTTTTCTCTTGAACCACTATCATTTTTATGTCTGAAACAAATGAAACTGAAGCACATGAAGGCAAATATTCTGACAACTGGGGTTTTTTATGGATTTGAGAGCTTGTAAGACTGTCCCAATGACTGCAGCTAGACATGAATACACACAAATTAAAATATTAATTAATAAAGAGTAATTTCAAGATACTATTATACCCAAGTCACAAACACTCCTCTATAACCTGAAAGTTATAAATGCATAAGGAAAAAGCCACCTTCCTGCTCTCTATGCAAAGGCCGCACAACACAGAATTCCTGCTTGAAGAGGCACCTGATCAGACCCACTGAGCAGGTCAAAGTCACCAAAAGCATGGGACCAAGACCCAGAGCTGGTCTCCCAAGCTCCCACATTATAAGTTTAGCATTGCCTAGGGTTGTTTTTTCCAAACTTCTTTTGCATAAAATTACTTTCCCATTTGGGTGTGTTAAGCTGAACACAGGGACCTGGGTAAGGAAAAGCATGATAATTTATTAATATGCTTAAACCATCTGTAGTCTGTAGTCTCAGTTTTACAAAGATTTGATTGTATGACTTCACTTTATCATTGAATTATTATAGAAAAATTATTGAGATATATGCTTCTTCCATTCCCTATGCTGATGAATATCCTTACACAGGACACCCAACCACATTTTGAAAGTACCCCTTGTTGAGGCAGTCTACACACAGAATTAGGGTAGGGTTCTATTAATGTTTGCCAGAACTATCAGAGGTCAAACAGCTTTTGAATTAAACCATTCTTTACTCTTCAATAATTATTATTTCTCCTTAAGACATTTTTTGTTGTCTCATGACCAAGGTCAGCTTGAACTGTTTTGTTAGACTTGATATGGTAGTTCAATTTAACTCAGCTTGTACTGTTCTTTTACAAAGTCTGCATGCATTGTCACCTCTGCAAACAACTTTTAGGAACATTTAGCAGAACTTTCAGTAAGTGAGAAAGCTCTGGCTTTTCTGTTAGTGATTCCAACTACATAGCAAATTGTATTTTAAATGTAAACACAAAGTCATGCCAGCATGTGAATCTATACTGATTTATTTCAGTTTGTCTATCTTTGCATACAGTCCTCATGAAGAGATTTAAGTATGCCTTATTTTTGTTTGTTGTGCACTGGCACATCACATACAACCCAAACAATTGTGCCTGGTTTTAAAACAACACAAGGAAGCTAAAATATAAACTGAAAACAGCTCAGTGAAAGCAACACAAGATAAAATACTGCTGCTGTCATATACAGCAAGCGCTTCAGAGAGTGGAAGCATGTTCTTGTTGAGATCAGCAAGGGTAACGATCCTGAGAGGTGACTGAAGGCAGAGACCAAGCTAGAGCCAAGAGTGGAAGACAGCTCAAAACAGCTCAAAACCTCTGCACACCACAAAGTGACACAGCTGAAACAAACAGCAGCTGAGATTTCATGCTTGGAAATGTGCACTTGAAAATGTCGTAATGCTCATCCCCTTCATCCCCCCAGGGACTCCAATCTGCTGGTTCTTGAAATACCCTTAGAAGAGGGCTATTTGCAGAAGCACAGTGAGATTACACTTCCTGCTACCCACCAAGCCTAGCAGACTTCCCAAGGGATTTCATCCACATTGCTGGGTGTTTTTTCCTAAGTTCTCCACAGAAAGGGAGCAATTTCCCCCAGAGACAGAAAACTCTGGGGTTTGGTTAGAAATAGCACACTACAAAGATGACCATGCAAAAGGAAGGTGACCCCATGCATATATTAGCAGAGTGCAGTGAGGGCATTTCATACCGCCAAGGCAATCCCAGTGCTTTGTCACCTTTGGCCAAGGCACTTCCCATGTACACATCCTGAAATGACACATGGATTATGATTTGATGTCAGACAGCAAAAACATCCTCCTTAAGCAGATGCAAGGTAACACCCTTCAAAGTCCACCAGCTAAACATTGGTTACAGAACCTCCTGACAACTTGGTGTTAATTTCTGAGCATGCGGCACCCGACTACAAGTCACCCAGCATGCACAATCCTCATTCCCACACCACCTGAACAGCAGCCCAGAATATGAACCTCAGTAACAGGCTTTCATAATTTTATTGAGCACAAATGCTCTTCTCCCAAATGTCATCACCCCCCTCTGCGTCACTTTGCGCACTGCTAGCACTGAGGGTAACATTCTTGGTGCACAAAAGCTTCAAACCAACCATCAGATTTTCAAAATCAAACAAATCTGGAGATGTTAACAAGAGCACTTACGCTCTGCAGGGAAGAAAAACCACTTCATGTCAAGTGACTGAAGCATGGCACTGAGGTGGACCTGCTGACTCTCACAGATGACTGCTGCTCACTGCCAGTTGAGTTCTGCTTAGAAAAGAGCCTTCAAATACAATTACTTTGACGCACCAAGGCAGCGGCCACTTGCAAATGGTTTTAAACTCTTCAGGGAAGAAACTGCTGAGAGCTTCAGATTCCTAAAAAGTCAGAGTAGCATTTTATTTTTTTTTTATTTTACGGTTTCACTGGGGGCAGAAGGCAGCTGCAGGCTGTTCAGAAACAGTAGCAAGCTGCAGCAGCAACAGCTATGTTTATCGTAGTCTCCATGACAATACCACATTGCACAAAGTTTTCCTTCCTACCATCAGTAAACAAAAAGAAAAGCAGATCAAGTCCTCCATTTCTAAACAGTTTTTCTCTGACACGTGGATCTGCAGAGCACACACTTCTTCATGCATACAGAAACTTGGCAGTTTAAGCTTACAGCCCCTTGCAGAAGTGACAGTGAAAGAAGAAAAATCATGGTAAATGACACAGAATCAGATATATTTAGGAAACAAGAACTTTTCTCAGGGAAACCAGACTTGAGAGACAAGAAAAGCTTTCTTTTAAAAAGTAATGTACTAAACACATGAAATATCTTGGCTTTGCATGTTCAACTGCAAAACTGAAAGGAAGTATTTGATGCTAAGTGAAAGCTGTTGCTCAGAAACAAGATAAAACAATTAAAACACATTGGTTTGAAAGAGAAAGAACACTACTACTGGCAGAGCCAGTGTTTTAGCTAAATCGGGTTTATTAAGTGACATTCAGATTCCATGACTAGAAAGGAGCTATACATCTTCAAGCGTGTGATGTCAGACTCTCCCGCTTCTACTTATTCTAGCAACAGAAGGCTTCCATGAAACAGAAGTGCAAAAATTAAGCGCCCAAGTGCACTCCATTCTCTGTGCAAAGAACGAATAAACCCAAACCCCACAAGGCCACAAGATGGCACTGGTCAAACGCTCAGGAAAGCATTGAAAGGTTAGTAAAATGTGAGCACTGCGACATGGCCAAGCGCGGCTTCTAGGGCCATGTCTGGTCCCCGCCGAGGTGAGGCCTGCGGGGGGTGCAGGACCGCACGAACGCCGGCTTTTCTGCTAAACTTTCCCCAAGTGGTTGATCCTGGTTGCAGAAGCACAGAAACAGTCTGTCCATGCCAAGCAACCCCAGCAGAAGCAACTGAACAGCGTGATTCCATGGTAGCGAGCAGCCCGGCCCGGGCTCTCTGCATTGCTCCGTGAGGGGGGCAGTGCTGTGGCTGGGCATTCCACAGGGCCCCTTGCGGCATGGCGGGGCCGAAGTCTCCGCACGGGGAGGAGCGGCTGGGGACAAGCCCCAGCACTGCTCCCCGCACAACCCGTTCTTCTGCACTGCAGCAAAATGCTTGTCGCCAGCTCCCCGTGCATAGGGGCTTGCGCCGTTTTGCAAATTCAGCCCCACACTTCTAAACCGGAGGAGTAAAATAAAATACAACGCTTTTTGAACTAGTAGCATTAAATTCAACAACCCTAGGTTCCCACCACCGCAGGGCCCCCTGCCAGATGGCACCGCCAGCGGTGCGCCCGGCCCTTCCATCGCCAGTCCTCCAACAGGGACGGGACACAACACAAATCCCGACAGAGAAGTAACATTCTGGGGCCTCCGCGCAGCTCGCTTCGCCCCTACAGCACCCCTTCCCCGCCGGGCCCAGCGGCTGGGCCCCACCAAGAAGAGGCCGCCTGGACCGCGATCTCTGGCCGCCCGCCTCAGCTGGGCAGGGCCGCCTCACGGCGAGGTGAAGGGACAAGAGCCCAACAGTCGGGCACAAGGGGGGGGATAGGGGTTGTAATAGTGGCGTCGCACGCTGCTATCCCCCCCCATCCTGAGCCCCCATCGGAGAGGCTGCGGTGGGTGTCGGAGCGGCGCCGTCCGCGCATCCCACGGTTGAGGGAAGCGCGGCGGCCGTGCCGAGGACGCCGCTCCGTTTTGATCTGCTGGGGCCCCCGGCGCGGGGACGAGCCCTGTCACTCCCAACCGCCGCCGAGGCTGACAGAGACGAACTCTTCACGGCGGCAGTGGCGCGAACCGGCCGACCGCGGCCTCCGTAAAGTGCGGCGGAGGGAGCCTCCGCGGCAAGCCCCCGGCTGCGTGGGGGGACGGAGACCCCAGGGCGGGCTGGGGAGACCCGTCGCTGACGTTTTTTGATAGCAAACCCCCTCCCCCCCAGGCGGCCCCCCCCATCCGCTGAAAGTCAGCGAATAAAACCGCGGACGGATCGGGGGAGCACGACAGCAGCCATTAGGGTTAGTGACACTGGAGTCTCCCAACCGGCCACGCGACGCGCGGCGCCTCTTAAAC
>JANRGW010044793.1:0-24892 GCA_024733675.1 Psilopsiagon aymara
CTCCCTGACAGCTGCGGGCGCCAATTGCCAGCAAGCAGAGCAGCCCGCATGGTTTCATGGCTTTTCTTCCTCTGGTCACTACTGTTCCTTCTTGTTTCCATGATGCCGTGAAGGGGAACAACCGGATGGATTGTATCCTCTTGGAGTGGGTGCCTGGGCATCTGCACAGCCAGTTGGTATGGCACAGAAGCCCCTGTTTTTTCAGTGACACCAGGGGCTATTGATGGCAGGCTGGGACTGTACTGCTGCTGCTGCACAGATGCTTGCTCTTGGCCCACCTTAAAAGGACAAGATATCCCGTGGTTTAGACTGGCCATATATTGTCAGGGATCTCCGTCACAGCTACCCAGCCAAGCCCAGTGTCCCTGCAGCCTCTCCTCCAGGGGAGCCGAGGGATGCTGTAATTCAGACTGTTTGGAGGGAAGGTCTCTTTTCTCCTCTGTTACTCAGAAATGTTTTCCATTTGGCTTTCCTGAGTACAATCCATCCAGCTCACCCCTCAGGCTCTTGGACAAGTATCTGGTTCCCCCAGCACAGTGCTTGCTTAGCCATGTAGGTGATGGGATGTCAAGCTATAGCTTCCTTCCCCCCCCCCGGGTTTCAAGTTAACTGGGTTTGGCAGGGCAAAGCAAAAATGAAAAATGCCCAGCAAAACCCAAAACACCAGACAAACCCAAACCCACAGAGCTACGTTTTAGATTGTTCCCTCATTTTGTGTCTCTCCTCCCCTCTTGCTGGTCTGAGGCAGCAGCACCAGCAGATGAGGTTTTGTGTTGTGGGCTGGGGCTCCCCTCAGGCAGGCAGGCCTCCCTTTCCTGGGCTTGTTCCACGGGGAGACACGTGTGATAGAGATGGCCCTCACTTTGGCTTCCCCCTGTCTCTCTGCTCTCTCCCCTTGTCCTTGGCTCCGTCAGGGCCATGTGGGCAGCTGTGGTTTTGGCAGGCAGCATGATGCTGCTCGCCTGACCTATTCCACCTTCCCAAGTCACCTCCATCCTGCCTGCCAAGGGAAGAGCCTTCAGGGCCTGCTCCCTCTGGTTCTGGCTCTGTTCCGTGCTCCCACCCTCTCCCACGCTGTGTCCCAGGGCTGTCCCCTTGCCAGGTGGGGAGTAAGCTAGCCCTGGCCCAGGGAAAGATGTGGTGGCTGTAATGGGGAAGGCTGATGGTGGGGAGAGAGACCCTGGACCATGTCCCAAGGAGCTGTGGCCAGTGCCAGCTCAGGGGACGCGGAGGGACTTTCTCGGGTCGCCACTTCATCTAAGGCAAATAAACTGGAGTCAAAGCCAAGAAACACATGGACTTCCTGGAACTCTGCAAGGCGTCCTCACAGCTGTCCCTGCTCCCTGAACACATGCAAAGCAGAGCTTATAAGGACAGACAGTATTGCTTTTGTGTCCCTCCTCAGCCGGTGGGGAGGGCGCAGGGGAGGGGATGTGCCCGGTAAGGCCCAAGGCCCATCCTGTCCTCGCTTGTCACTGCATTGCCAGGGTGCCCAGTGACGGGGGAGATGCAGGCCCCCTCCACACTGGCCGTGCAGGCAGGCAAGGGTGGGGATGGAGGGGTGTTTGCGGTTGTCTGCGTGGGAAGGAGTGCAGGGATGTCTGCTTACAGCCACTTGTTTTACTCTGCTCTTGCTCTGACTTTAGTTCTTTTGCCTGTCTTAAAGTGGTGCTCGTGGCCCCAGGTTTGTTAAGCTGTCTTCAAATCTCAGAATCCTTTTTTGCTTGGAACAAGCTCTAAGCTGCCTGCAGTTTGGTGACAGAGGCTTCCTGGTGGGCTGGGTGCTCACCCACAAGCTGATGCAAACAGTGATGATGAGGGACAGCTTGTAGATACTTCTTTGGTCAAGGAGGGCTAAGGTGTTAGAAAAATCTCAAGTTTATCATCAGCTGTTGAACCTAAATGTGGCCACAGGTTTTTGCGGCGCTGATCAGGAGCTCAGTGCAGGCTCAGATCGAGCCCTCTGCCCAGTGTGATGGCAGAGACCCAGGCTTTCCTGTTGGGAGCTGGGGGGCCGTTGGGTTTTGCTTTCACTCTCAGTGCTGGAGCAGCACGTGCCTCAGTTCTCCTTTCTACCATAGTGAGATTGCAGGCTCCTGCATGAGAGCTGTTCCTACAGCACACCTCTTGTGAAAGCAGCAAAGATATTAACTGACAAGTTAGCAAACTGAGTGCAGGGCCCAGAAGATAGGTACAACTGCATTTTATATTAAAGTTGCCTGGTGTCTGTGTGCATTGCTGTAAAACCATTGGATCATATAAGTGACTTTAAGCCGGGAAACCCCTGCCTATATGGCATCTCACTGTTACATTGTTTGGCCTTGTTTCCAGTATATTACATCAATATAATACCAGAGTACCATAGTGATTCAGAGTTGTCGTTTGCTTAAGGCATTAATGAAGTTCATATTCTGGTATGCTTTATAGAGAGATGCTTTTGATCATCTGAGCCAAAGTCCTGAGGATCATTAGTGGTCCATAAGTCATCAGGAGGTGATTTTCAAAACCTACATAAAACCCAAATGCACACACTTACCCATCATGCAGTCAAGGAAATAAGACAGAAGGAATAAATATGTTTGAATATTTAAAATGTAGCCTAACCGCTAGATGTTGTAACAAACAGTATACAAAATAATCGAGAAATATAGGGGTCATCTTGCTCTTGTTTGGTGCTTCTTCCCCTGCCCCACTCCCAGAACAGAAGGTGGTCCCTAGCCCAGTTTTAAGGCATGGCCATGAGCATGGGCTTCACTTGTTTATTCTGTGTCTAGGTGTGTTTGTCTATGTACATGCTAGGTATGAGAAGTCATGGTATGAGGTATGGGTGTTGTGGATGCATGAGATTATTTTAGAAAGCAGAGTATTACGTGTGCTCTAGCACAGGTAAAGCAATTCTATCACTGGTAGCTCAGAGTTCATAGCAAGAGGAGCAGTCTGTCTTTTGGTGCTTGGAGAGCACCTTTTGAGAGGTGTTGCTCCTTTTGGTTGTAATCTTTCGTTTGGTTTTGTATTTCTCTAGAGGAAAACATTAGTTACAGGTACAAGTTCAAAACATCATCAGTAACATCCTTGGCTTTTACCAAACTACCACCGGATACTCCTGAGCAACTGTCTTTACTTTTATGCTTGCCCTCCTTTCCCCATACGCTGCTCTGTGCTGACGCTTCAGCAGTGGTGACAGTGAGGTGACGCTGCCAGTATAATTCTCTACCACTGGGGTGCCGAGTCAGCACCAGCACTTCAGTAGTGAGGGCAGAGTTGGTATTAAAAAGGTCAGCCAGGAACATTTTTCTTTGCCTTGAGGCAGTGCTTTGATTAGTGTTAACCCTTTTTTTCTTCCCACATGATGCCTTCTCACAGTGATTCCTTCCTGACAGCTTTGATGCAAAATCATATTCAAAATGTAGCGAGGGTGATCGTGTGCATCTCTTGGGGTAGTAGTGACCATTTGTACTTGGCACCATGTGCTCTGAGAGTAAAATCTCTGCAGGAGCTTATTAGAAAACCAGTGCATCAGAAATGGTTTGGAGCGCGGTGTAGCAATCCTTAGGTATTACAGTCTCAAGGGTAAATGCTAAAGTTTGTTTATTCAAATGTGATATCCCTCTTTGAAGTTCTGTTCTCATCTAAATTTGTATACTAGAAGGTCTGGCCTTCATTTAAATGATCCTTGGGTTTTTCTTCCTACCGCTTAAAAAAAAAAAAGCCCAGCAGTGGGAAAGCCTTGAATAAGCTAATAGCGTTGCTAAGATGGAAATGATGAAGGCAGCTCAGGATTCCTGTTTGGTCCTCACGGGAAAAAGTGGTTTGAAATGCATGCGTGTGGGGGTGCACATTCCTAAAACTGTCATTTGTTTCCTCTGTTCCTCCTCCCTGTTCTGTAATACATACTACAGCATGTTTAGTGAAACCAATAGAAGTATTTGGCTGAGAGTGTTAATCTTTCCCTGGCCCAATTAGTGCATGGCTTCTACTTTTAACGTTAATGTGGATTTTTTTCAGAAGGCAGAACAATGAGGAGCTTTGTGCTACACATCAGGTTTTTCCCCTCCTTGCTTGTATTGTGTGTTTCTTCCTATCTATTCCAAGGGGAGAGCTCATGTGCAAAGACAGTGAAGCAATCTGGAGCAGAGACTTGTACCAGCTCCCAGGGGCCAGGACGTGCTGCTCTGTGCTTATGTAGCCGCCTCTCGGCAGCAAGTCAAGTGACTGTGACTCTGAAGACTCATCATTTCTTCTTTCTTCTTCCTTCCCCTGTGGCCAGTGTTCTTCCTTTTTGCTTCATCCCTGATGCTCCCCATTAGAAGGAGAAGCAGCTATGACTGTTGAGAGTGGTCTTAAAACAAGAAAATTAAATATGAATAAATACACTTGAGTTAAGGGGGGAGGTAACTGTAGATGGGCTCAGCTTTAACATTCAGTGGAGTCACACTTTATCCCAAAGGAGGAAGTAGGTCTAGCAAGTGTCTTCCTGTACAGACTGAATGGGAAGCAACAAGGCTTTTTTTTCTTGTTTTAGCTTTCTGCTTTCTCAGTGACCCTCCCGTTAGCTGGTTGTGTGGGGTATCAGGAGTGGGCCTCTGTCAGAAACAGGAGCTAAAGCCCCTCAGGTTTCTCTCTAGGACCAAAGTTACCCCAGTTTCATAGTTTCAGCAATATCATCAGGTAGAGGAGAGACCTTCCTGCAGAAGAGCCAGGTCTCTTGGTGTTGTCTGTGAAAATAGGACTGCTGTATTGTTTTGTTTGGACCTGTTGTTCATGTGTGTGTCCTGCCGCCATATATTAGTGCTTTTGCTCTGTCACTTGCTCTCTGCTATTCCTCCTTTTCACAGAGGATGACTTTTCACTGTGTCACTGGGGGGTTTCTTCAAAGTAGAAGATGACTTGAATGCTTATGACTACTTCCCTGTTTCATAGAGGCTTTGGCTGAGTGTTGAATGCAACCTGAGGCTGCACTGTTTGCCAGCTTATTTCCTCTTTGTCCTCTTTCCTGGAGGTCTTTTTCTTTTGGAGAGAGGGAGGAAGAAGGCTCCATCAGCATGACCTCCAAGGAGGGACATTTAGTGTGAGCTGAGAAGGCCTGCAGTCCTGAAGGCTGCATGGCAGAGGGCATCCGTGTTGGTTGCTGTCTGTCTGATTCCCTGAGTTTCTTAGGTGCTGTGGGAAAAACCCACTTCCCCATCCTTAGTGATGCATTTATTTAAAGGGGAAAAAAAAAAAGGCCGCAAGAGAAATCTCTCAGTATGTTCCTGCCTAAAGGCACTCTGCCATGGGTTTTCCCACAGGAAGGAGTGATTTGGCCCAGTATTCTTATTGTTTCTATATCCTATTGCAAATAGAAAGTTATGCTCCTGAAATCAGTGTGTGCTGCGCATGTGGTTGTCTTTGTTTCAGTGGTGCATTTCTGCTTCATGCAAGAGATTAGAAAATAAGTATGTAAAGAAAAACATGCAGCAGTAATACCTATTAAGGCTTTTGACTGCTTCCGAAGTAGGAGACTTTTGATGTACAGAAAATAGTTTTAAAACAAGATCTGTGACTATACATCTTGGTTTTCATTAGGAGGAAGACTGTAAAATAACTTGGTTCATAAAAAGTACGAAAGGCTGTAATAGCACAGTACATAGTTTTCTTCCTGAAAGAATGGAGAATAAGCCAGCAGATATTTCTAAACCAGGAGGTAGGTTTGTTAATGTGTTCATGTATGCATTCCTCTTCTCTGTGATAAACAGTTCCCATTTTCACTGTTGCTAAACGCAGCACTAGGAATTCTGACTCTAGTTCTCTGGGAAGCTCCTCAGCTACCTTGGCCAACACAGGAGTCTTCACGGTTGCACAATAGATTTTCTTCCTGGATGAATCAGTGGTGACGTTAATGTCCTAAGCATTGACTGAAAGAGAAATGAATAGGTCTGCTTTGGAAAGAAGAGTTATTTTGTTTGGTTGGGGTTTTTTTAAGCACTTAGTTGCATTGTTTTAGCGGAAATCCCTCCAAATAATTTAAACTGGTCCTTGGTTTTGGTACTATGCAGATACAGCAAGCAACTTAGAAGACTTGGCCACTCTTGAAAGTTACTCTGATTATTTAGTTAGGTCAGCTACCACATAAATGGCTAAAAGAAGATATGGGGTGGAGGGGGAGAAAGGAGAAATGACTGTGTTGCTCTTCAATGAGATGGACCTTTCTTTTTAAGGGAAAAAAAATAAAATAAACATGTCCCATGATTACTGGAGAAAATAGTGAAGGATGGGTGCTTGGCATTGCCTTGGATCAAAAAGTCCCTGTGTCACAGGGACCACTAATGTTTTTTCAGAAGAAAAGTAGAAAAAATACTAGGGAAGAGTTACTTTGAGTTGTTCAGGGTAGCATAAAAGTATTCTTTTTTCCTGTTTTTGAAGATGCATAATGAAAGCGATGTTTATTAACAAGTTGGTGTTGTTAGCCTTAGACACTGGGCTTAGTTGGATCCTAGGTTTTGTCTCTTGGCTGTGCTAGCCCTCTATGTCAAAATCATCTGTGTGCTGCTTTTAGGAGGGTCAGCAGTTAAATGTAGGAAGCTTGAATCTGCAGCTTTGTCTGGCATTGTGTGGAATAAGGAGCTGCTTGACACAAGCTGGGCCCTTTCTCTTTGTCTGCCTTTTCTTGTGTGCTTTAAAATGTCAGTAGTTGGAATGATGTAGTCATTTATTGTTTGCAAATGCTGTTCAAACAACATTTGAAGATGTGTTATGTGACTGATTTGCATGTCATCCTTGAGGATATGGGCTTTTTTAAATGAAGAAACCCTGTTGAGTTAACCGCAGTTTGAGGCTGATGGCCTCTTCTTTCTGAAAAAAGGAAAACCTGCATTGAGTTTGCTGAATTTGTAAATCTGAGGTGATGAAGTGTCCCAAGCATCTTAATTTCCATAACTGTTTTACTGGTAAGGTTATAAAGGTGTATTTCTCCATTAAAATATATCAGTAGTTTTCCATATTACAAATAACCTTTTCCAGAGGCTGTTACTGTGCGTGCCATGGGTAGAGAACTGCTCTCTTCCTCATGGTTGATCATTCCCCGTCACCTCTAAAAATGATGTTTAACTGCCCTGTCATTCCCCAGCCAGAACAGGCATCCTTCCTGAAACCCCAGCGATAGCATGATAAGTCTGTGGTTTCAGAAAGGGGTTGAAGAAATTCTGTTGGCGCATGTGGTGGTTGCTTATGTCTTCATCTCATCTGGAAGCCTTGAGCAGTGGGTGCAAGGAGTGTGCCAAATGGCCCCAGAAACCTCAGTAGTCATTTCACCAGTGCTAGAAGGAAGAAAAAGGTTGCCATGAATTCATGTAGTGGACTAAACGTTCATCCTCCGAGAAGGGGGGAGGAGTGTGTGTGTGTGTGTGTGTGTGTGTGTGTGTGTGTGTGTGTGTGAAATTGAACTACTTAAATTCTCTAGATGCAGAATATTCTTCCAACTTCTTAATGAAATGTCATGACCGTCAGTGATTTTACTGACTGAATACTGGGGACCAAGCCAGTAAGGGTTTCCTTTCTTTGTCTGCCCAGGTTTTGCGACTGGCAGAGGCAGCATCATCTCTCAGCCCAGTGCCTGGCCACTTGTGGGAGTAGGCTGTGCTGGTACTGTTTACATGCTTCATCAGACTTAATGTAGCAATCAGGGGTGCCCTCAAACTAAAGGACTGTAGTCTTATTTTTGCTAAAATGGCTTCCAGAAAAACTTAACTCCCTTTTTCTTTTCTTCCTCAACGTAGTGCTAGAGGGTGCTGCTGAAGAAGAGGCTGAAGAGCCTGACGCTACTATACATACTACACTAAGTGAGGAGACCAGCATCCAAGGAGAGAGCCCCAGTCAATCAGGGGACAAAAATGAAGGTAACTGGTTTGACTGGCTCTGTTTGACTGTGTAAAATTAGGCCATTGATTGATTAAGGCTTGTAGAAACATTTCTTACCCATCCATACCGCTAATTTGTGTGACATGTATAAGATACATTGAGCAGAAGCACTGGTGCATTCATTTCTTTAGCCATCCTTAGCCTTTATCTGTCTGAGAAGTATAAAACAGGTTAGCAGAAGCATGGGCACATGAATACTCAACTACCATTACTTCGAAACTAAGATTTTCTTGGCTCCTGGTAACTTGGCACCACATTACTTAGCCTCAAAAAACACCTGTTTATAATACTCAAGCTTATCTTCCAAAGACAGTGTTATGCAGAGATCAAATGTTCACAAGCATGTTCCTCCTTGTTCACTCTCACACCCTCTTGTGTTTCAGTGACTTTCTCACATCACACATTAAGATTTTTTGCTCTCCATCAGAGTTGACAGAGCAATAGACTGTTTGTTTGGAAGACTTCTTTTGGGGAAATGGAATGTTCAGTTTGAAAACATTTCCCTTTTCAAACTCACAAAGAGGAAAGTGGAAGGCCTTAACTGTGTGTTTGACATGTCTGTATGTTGAGAAACTGGAGATGAGATTTAGGTGTATTTTGAATTTGTTAGAATCCTTGCTGCATACGGAGTGTGATGCAGAAGTCTGAATCTGAACAGCTTTAGCTGTGGCATTAGTTGTGGATGTAGTACTCCACTCCATGGACTAGAAAGAAAAGAAATCTAAATAAATGCCAGCTGTGGTAGTAAAGAGGCATTTGGGGGAATTTGGTGTTTTATTTTGGTTGGTTTTTTTCTAAGTTAGCTTACTCCATATGCAGAGCTGGATTAAGCTATACTATAAGGAGGATCCAGTATCATACACTTGTTAATGCCTTAATTGTGCAGTTGTGTTCAAATAAGTGCTTGCTTGAACAATTGTGCTTGCCAGAGCGTGCATTCATCTGTACTGCCCTACTAGTTCATGGTGATCACAAGGTACCACGAATAATACCATTTTACAGCAAGTGTATATCACTCTATAAGACCTATACTGAATTAAAGTTGAAAATGAACATAACATGCATGTCCTATGAGAAAGTAATGTACACCTTGTCCTATGTGTTCCAATACAGGAAACTTCTCTTGGTTTAAGAATTGCAGTTATTATGGGCTGTCGCCTGCACTCCATGATGATCCAGTAGAGTGGGATGCGAGTTACAGGCAGCTGAAAATAATGTGGGGGTTTGGTTGGTTTTGTTTTAGATGGCATAGAAAGTCCTGTGTGTATTTTTAGTTCCAGAGAAGCAGCTGGAAAGCTTAAGCAGCTACCAGGTATCACCAAGCCCACCAAACAGTTTGGACGGAGCAGATTTGTCCTCCATTGACGCCATGATGTCAGCAGTGATGAATGTGGGGAAGATTGCTGAAAATGGTGGGAGCTCTCAAAATGTCAAATCCCCCTCGAAGTCTCCTGCACCAAATCGGATTGGCAGGAGAAACCAGGTATGTAAATCCAAATGCAGGGGTTGTAAACCCAGAGAGGTGGCAAAAGGGAGACAAACAACTGCATGGGAAGTGAGAAGACATAATGATGTACTTTGACTGTTTTGACGACTTCTCCTTCAGTGGATATTCCTTCCTCCACCAGTGCTCCTCTTTGTATATTTTCTGGTGGCTCTCCAGAGCATAACTTCAGAAAACTGGGAATCTAAGGGGTATGCTTGCTTGCATTCACACATAACACATTTGAGCCTGAGCTCTTGTATCATGCAGTGGCAAAGCCACCTAAGAATTGCCACTTCTTCCCTGATGCATACTTTCTTCAGGCTCTTGCATTCACTTCATCTGTTGAGGGACCAGGTATTTCATGAAACTAGGGAAAAAGAAATAGTTGGAGAGGAGCAGAGCAGTGGGGCAGGAGGCTTGGTGCAGCCGTCATTTGGGACGCCTCATGAGGTGTGTGGCTGTCCCTGAGGAAGATTCAAGGGATGGAAGATTAAAGGTGGTACTAAAACAAAACATCCACTGGGACACTCATTTCACAGGTCCATAGTGTAAGGTGCCCTTTACTTCATTGTTAATAAAGCTATGAAGAGCTATTGCAGAATGCTTTGTACAAATCTGGCAGAGCAAACACATGTAGCTTTTATCAGTTTTTTTCCATTTACCAGTTGATGGCACTAGTTGATAGCAGTATTAATCTAAACAAATGAAAGGAGAGAGTCGTATCAGTTAAAGCTGTGATTATTTATATCCATGCTTTTCTGCTGCTGGGCCAAGCCCCTATCAATGAAGGTGCTGCAGCCTGTCAAGAAATTCCACAAATTCATGTGTCCATTTGACTTTAGAGCTTGCAGTGAAGCATGGAAAATTTATAAATGAATCAAGATGTAACAGGGACAGGGTTGAGAGGCGTGACTCATGTGATGTTCCTATAGTAGTTTATTAATAGCTTGTCGAGTATAGCTGCCCAGTTGACAGACTTATGACTTGTCTTGGATTTTTTTTTCTCGGAAGGAGTTAAAAGCCATTAACCATAACCGAACACTCCTAAATGAAGAGCCTGGGCAGTATGCAAGCAACTATGTAGGATTGTATTGTCTAACACCTGGCTTTAAGGTTTATTTACAGTGTTCCCACTCAGGGGCTGCCCTAGTTCCTTGATTTCATCATGTGAAGTGAGGCACTGGAGTTCAGACTAGACTCAGTAGCAGTGTTATTACGCAGACACCCGCCAGTACACCATGTGGTTTGGCTTCAGAGAAGTTTATTAGTCTTAGTGACCTTTATTCCACCTGATATTTTGATGGGCATCGAATCAAAGGAAGCTTGAGAGTAAATGTGACAGGATTAAGAGGGATTCTTACAGCATAAAAATAAACAAATGCACTGAAAACATAGTAAATAGCCTATTTGTTTTTAGGCTGAAAGGTCGTTATCGCCAGAGGGGCAAATAGCTACACTGCTGAGAAAACAGAAGTGAGATGTGAAATATTAAGTGGGTATCAGTCTGCTTAGTGAGTTCTAATACAGCAAATTTCCACTTCCAGCATAGCAGAATGAAAGCACTGGATTGTTTCATTGTGTAGCAGAACACAGATCTCAGAGTCTGGTCAGAATGTACCCCTTATTATAATTTCAAAGATACTAACAGCTAGTTTTCTGGGCCTGACCACTGTTTCCCATGGGTTGGCAGTGAAACATTTTGCCCTGAACCTTTGTCCTAAAGTCTGTGGTTCTCTTTATAATGCTGACTTTATCTTGGCTATGGTCTACCCATGGTCTAATAAACATGTTCTCACATTAGCCTGCATCCACTTTAATTTCTCATTTGCTTTGCTCTTGAAGAAAATAAAAAGTGTGATAAAGGGGTTTCTTTGTGCTGGATTAAAACAAACAGTCCTAATGCACAACTGCAAAAGCATTTACCATGGGTTGAATGCAGAGCAATCATGCCAGCTTGACTTACTGAAGGGAGAGTAGCTAACAAATTAGCTGCTAATTCTGTCTTTCACTTCAGGAAGTGTGTTTTCACCAACCTGGCTCCAGTGGGGTAGCTGAGTTTTAAATGTTTTAAATTTGTGAGTGGGGGTGCTTTTACAGTAAGGATGATAATATTTTTTGGTCTGGATTGGATCAGCCAACAGCATTCCTGTTGTAGCTCCCCTGGATTTGCTTGAGCTGTGTTATGGTATGCGGCATGTACCCTGTGTGACCATTGGAGAAAGTTCGGGTTTTAGTTAATAATAAACCCCAGGTTCAGTACTAATCAGCTCTGGCTGAGCTATAGTATGTTTCTGATCTTTGCTTCAAGGTGAACCAGTAATTCCTCTGTCTTCTGTTAATTTGCTGATTTGAAGAGCAGGCCGTCTAGAAAGCAGGCTTTGAAACAAGTGCGCTCTATGTAGAACTGCAACACTTGGGTAAGGGGGGTGTGTGTGCAAACAATAAAAGTAGTAAGTTGATAATTTCATAGAAATACCCTGAGGATTAAACACCATCTAAACTGTCAGCACAGCTGCAGGGATTTTCCTCATGGCATAGTATGTTTGTTCTCTGTCCTGAGCCAACTTTAACAGGGTTGCAGTGTAATTGGAGCTAAACATTACTCCACAGAAAGGTGGCATATAGTAAGTAAGATGGAGTGAATGTGTGCAAATTACATGTTTGCATATGAACAGGATGGGGGGCACTAAGATAATGAGTTGGAAATTTCTTGGGATGTTCAAACTTCATAATGGCAGCCTTTCTTGCTTGCTTTCTAATGTTTTGCAAGTAAATAGTACATTAGGCCTTGGCCTGTGTGCATGGGCTGCAGTGATTACCTTTAGGATGGAGAGAAATAAAGTTAGAAAAAGATGTACTTGAGAAATGGTAGGGAGGAGTGGGAGAACCTGATTGTTTCCGTCCCAGTATTTTTAGAAGTGAAGTCACAAGTTTTGTTTGCTTCATACAAAATGGGAAAACAGCTCTTCATCCATCTCCACAGGTCACTGAAGTTAATAGAAAATTATCCTGGTGCTGCTTTGGAAAACAGAGTGTTGGGTTTTAATAGGGGTCTCTACAGAATGGTTCCCCAAGTCATATAGGAGGGGATACTGCTTTTCTGAGTCTTAAAAATGCTTTCTAGAACACTGTGTCAGCATCTTTCATCCAAACATGGCAGATAATTTGTCACAGAGACTTGGGTTAGTCATTCTCAGTGTTCACCACAAGTGCTTGTGTCTGACGGTCTGGGAATGGTTGCTTCTGGGTTGATAACTTTTGTGATGGCAGAGGGGGGAAAAAGTTGTGTGGAGAGAGGAAATGCATAGATACACGCATACCCATCAACTCCCTCCCAAATAAAGTGTTACTACTAAAGAGCTAAATCTTCATTTTTTGCTTGTTTTCATGGTTTTGCTAATGGTACTTAAAATAGCCAGCAAAGAGGTCCTGCAGAACATGTCCTTTTGGCATAATTATTATACTTTCCCATCAGTCATGCAGAGATGGTTTTTTACTTTCTGGTCACCAGAAGTGTAGTTAACAGGCAATTAACAGGTTCTATCTAGCTGGTGAACATTTGCATCATTCTACAGAAAGCTGAAGTATAATTTTCAGCGGCTTTTAATATAATGGCTTTGGTGCAGAAGGTGTTCCTGTGCTTCTTAGTGAGGTGGTGAAAATACCCTTTATGTCACGCAGTAGCCATCCTTGTGGACAATTCAGGCAAATGCCTTTGTTTCCTTCAAGAGTGCGATTTCATCCTTGGCTGAAAGACTGGTGGCTTTGCTCAGTGTCTCTAGGGCATACTTAAATCTGGCTGAGCTCTTGGGTTGCCTTCCTAGTTTGTACTCGTGGTTTGAGGATGGTTACTCCCGCTTCTCACCTGGGTGGAGAATAACCGGGTTCATAATGTGTTCGTTTTGAGTCACGTACACTCCTGCATTGTCACCTCTTTCTCGCTATGATCTCATCAGATCCTGCAAGCTTGTGAAGGGTTGGGCCTGGCTGGTGTGCCTGGATGGGATGCTTCCAGGAGAAACACAGGATGCTAAGGGAAATGGTGCTGGTGATTCAGTAAATGCCGCTCTTCCTTCTGAGTCAGCCACGGAGCAGAGCACACGGCCCCTAGAGAAGGGCACGGAGCTAATGTCTTGCTGTTGAGATTGGGTGGAAAACCTGAAGTCCCTGAGATTTATGCTCATTAAAGATCTTTTGGGAAGATTAGTGGCATTTGCTCACATATTCTGGCAGTGTTCCAGGGATTACTTTCTGCTCACCTAAATTTCTCCTGGCAGTTTGAGCTGGTCACAATAATTGCCTTCACTTCCTGTCCTAAACTGCTACTGCTGAGTATCCATGTTAAAGCAGTTGCTGAACTTCTGCAGTAGTTGAAATGGCCCCTATTTATAAATTCATAAGTTTCTGAAACTTCCATGAGGGGTGTAGCAGGATGATAAACATACATGTGCAAGTTATTTTGTTAGCAGCAGCGGTAGCCTTTTATACTTACAGTGGATGATTTTTCCATCCCCAGCAGTAACAGCTTTTGAGTTCTTTTGTGTCAGTATTGCTCCTAATTTTTTTGTTTTGTTCTGTTCACAGGAAACAAAAGAAGAGAAGTCTTCCTATACATGTCCTCTGTGTGAAAAGATTTGCACTACACAGCACCAGCTAACTATGCACATTCGTCAGGTATGCAGAGTACTAGCTCTTGATTTCTGACTGTTATTAAGAGTGTCTGGTTTGCCAGGATGCATTTTGCAGTGGTAAAAACCAATTTCATGTGCAAACCAGGAATGTTTCCAGTATAATTTTGTTATGTTTTTCTTTTTGCCTTCCCCTTGTATTTTCTATTAAACCTTCCCCCCCAAACTGAACCCTGAGGTGGGTACTCGCCTTCCTTCCCCAACACTAACCCCCACCTTAGCTCAAACAAGGATGTATGTCCTGTTCTGCATAGCGTAAGGTATCCCAAGGATCCGGAAAACCACTTCCATCATGAGGCACGAGTCCTGTTTTGTTATCCTGTTTGAGTACAGATCTCTTTACTGATCATGCAAATTAAGAGGCAGGAAGACACAATTTTTAAGTCCTTCAGAGGGTCTCGCATTTAATTCTGCCTCACAATCTTGGGAGGCAGAATTAAAAATACCCTTTTTAATAGGTGATTCACATTTTTGTCAGCTACTGGCCTTTTCTTGGTCCTCTTGAAATATATGCATGCCTAATAAGGAGGTTTGGCCTTTTCTGTGTCAGAAGGTTCTGCTTTGGATGCTGAGGCTGTGGTTCACCACTGTCAGTCCACAAGATCCTTACTACCTCAGTTCACCCTCCTTTATTGTAACTGTTATTTTGTTTTATTTTTTACTCTCCTGGCTAGTTTTTTTTTTTGGTTGGTTGGTTTTTGAGGTTTTTTTATATGTGGAAAAATCTTCAAGTCTCTGAATGCAAGAAAGAAAGAGTGGTGCATATAGCACAGCAGCTAATGGCCATATTTTTGCCTCTAATACATTCTTCTGGCCGTAGAAGTCTGCATGTACACTCAGAAGCAGTTTACTTCTGTTTCCTTACTGCACAGTCAGTTTGAAATCAGTATCTTTAAACGAGTATTTGGTTTTAAGTGTCTTTCTTTTGCCACGAAGTTTGTAATTACTTTCTTTCCTTTTTCCCATTTAACTGCTCACCCAACCCCAAGCCACTGCACAGCTCAAAGTATCCCAAGGTACCATTAGTCTGATGGTTTGTTTCTGAGTCCCTTTCTAGCCTCTTCTGCTGCACACCCAGCAGAAACGCTGCGTGTGGCAGGCATTGCAGGCTGTCTGCAGCAGCTGCTCGTGCTGGTGCATTAAGTAGTTAAAAATGAAGGGTAGGGGTGGAGTTGAGGGGGAGGGCTGGGAAGGAGTGGTATATACAGAGCACACCTTAATGTAAGGTATTGTGCCTGGTGGCTTTTTAAAGCTGCTTTTAAACTGTTGTCACTAATATTTTACTGGCACTTCAGAAGAGGCATTCAATGAAAAAAAATCATTGCTTTCTCTAGCATAACACTGACACTGGAGGGACTGACCATTCCTGCAGCATCTGCGGAAAGTCTCTGAGCTCAGCGAGCTCCCTTGATCGCCACATGCTGGTGCACTCAGGTGAAAGGCCTTATAAATGTTCAGTATGTGGACAGTCCTTCACCACCAATGGAAACATGCACAGGTGAGTGCTGATCGAGACCCAGGAGTTTGGAAAGAATTAAAGGACAGGGGCTCTTTTGTTTCCTTGGAAGGACTTGCAAGCTAACCAAAGACATTTACTTGGGCAAAATATGTTTACTGCGTGTGATCTGCAAGTGTGGTGTGACACGCTCACACACTACAACTGCTAGGATGCTTAAGTTGTGGGAGGAAGTCAGAATTGAGAAAGGTCTTGTAGCTGTCTTCACATATTATCAAGGGTTGCTACAGATATCCAGAAGTAATACTTTCTTGTATTTTGACAAGTGGGATGAGTTTTTCTCAGAGAACAAAAATACATAGCCAAGCCATATAGACGCTTCTCATTTTGTATCTTCACAGTCATGGATGAAAGTGTTTGTATTGGAACATTTGTGGTGGTGGTGGTGGTGTTGCATGTTATATAATTAGGTCTCCAAGAGCTGTCATGAAGAAGATGCCTTTTCAGAGTAATTGATCGTTTCTAAATACATACATCAACTTACTGCACTATAGATCCATGAAATTCTCTGTAACCCAAGTTGCCAGATGTATTTCATGTAGTTCCCTTCATAGGGATGTAGCAATATGTACAGTTGTCAACTGGGGAGACAAAATGTTAAATTACATGGATGTTCCTTCCTCCCTCTCATCCCCCGACTCAGTATTCATGTATTTGCATGGGTGGTACACCTTGGAGCTGATTAAGACTTTGAGAATTCCCACATAGCTTTAGTCCCCATATCAAAGAGCTTACAAACGAGAAAGAAACTGCAAGACAGGTGGGGGAAAGGAATATCGCTTAGAAACAGAATGGCAAGAGTGATGGTTCTGTGTGGGAGGGGAAAAAAACTTGTTTCCTTGATTATTACTAGTAATTTTTCAAGCAGTGTGTTATAGATGGAATGAAAAGGGTGATTTCAATGACAATAGGAAAGATAATGTAATGCCTTGCAAAGGAAGCAATAGCTGCTTGCAGATTTACCTTTTGTGCATTGTATTGACAGCTTGAACAGTTACATGAAAACAGAGGAGAAATGGGAGGGAATGCAATTTTGGCATTCCTTATTTATTTTACTTTTACTTGATTGGAATTGGGGCGAATTGGAGAGAGAGGTGTAAAATAAGAAGGGAAAGACAAAGATATTTGGAGGAGATACTGGCCTTGGGCCCTGAATGAATCACATGTCTGACTCATCTGACCAGAGGTGTTGCAAGCCACGTGTTTTCCAGACTGGGTCATTACTCTGTCTGCCATGAGCATGGCAGGGTAGCTGCTGAGTTGCAACTGATGCCACTGTCGGCATCCAAGGGTGAATTCCAGTGCTGGGGCTCTGGGGTAGTCAGACACTTGTGTCCAGGTCCTCAGCCTAGGCTGCTTGCTGAAGGACTGCTTGCATGATTTTTTGGCTTTTTGCTCACTAGACATCTCCTTGTCCTCTCCCAGAGGCAGGAAAGGGCGTCTTCCCCTGAGACTTGACTCCAGCCCTATCAGATGTTGATGTAGTCACCTTCACTTATGCAGGTTTCCCCTTACAGCAACTCTTACTGTACTTGAGTAGCAAATTTGCCAGAATGGCCAGGCTCAGTGACTTATCCAAAACAAGTAAATACCTATCAGAGCCTTCTGATGAGAAGATTGGTTTTAATCTTTTCTTCTAGTGAGATGTTGCTTGAAGTTACCAGGATGGTGTGCTGTATTTCCTGTTTGCACTAAGAAGAGCCTAAGTTCATGCAAGGAAAGTCATTTTCTTTCCATCTGTTAGGTTCCTGTCTGCTCTTTAAAACTCCTCTAGTGTAGGCCCTCACCACAGTAGCTTGGTGGGACACTGCAGAAACCTGTTACTGACCCTGGTGGTACTGCAGCAAGTGACCCAGGACAGGCAAGATCCTGAGCAAACTGAAACAGGCTAGTTTTGCTAAAGGAGAGTTAGGATTGGCAGGACTGTGCCACCGTTTTTCTGCTGAAGGGGAAAGCATAAATGTGCAAGTAGGCAGATGAAGATAAATGCAGAGTGAAATGAAATTTGTTATCTGGTGCTATGACACACTCATAAGGAAGATGTTCTTATTTTGCCCACCGGATACCTCCTTCTGAAACAGGTATTTCTAGGTGATGTGAATCAAGTTCTTCATAGGCATCTCAAACTTAGCAATAGCATAGATCCAGTGGCCTGCTGGTGCTGTGGCTGAGTGCCTTTCACATCATGTTCAAATCTGCTTCTGCTTCAAGGTCCTGGAGCAAGGACCTGCTTGCCAGGTCCTACCTTGTGTGCAACTCCCGTAGGCCTTGCTTGTGGTGGTGCTATGTCTGGTTTTCCGTGCCAGCTGGATGGTAATACAAGTCCATCTTTCTCTGCTTTTGGGCACAGCTCCTTTATTGTTCACGATTTTTGTTCTACAGTATCTAAGTAGTGACAGATACATGCCCAAAACAGCAAAGAGTAAGATTTCTAGCATGCCCCTGGTAGTATGGTGGTATCCCTCGAGCATTGCAGAAAGTTGTAAATGTGCTGGTGAAGAATCAACATTCCTTGCGGAGGTCCTGCAGGAGCCTCCCAGGTATTGCTTGTGTTTGCACCACGTACGCTCAGTGCATAGGAGAGGAAAGAGAGAGAAGTTAGTCTGCCAGTGCCTGAATAGGGGGAAAGATGTGTAGGCACATGCTGGGCACATCCTCTCTTCTTTTCCTACTTCTCTGCCTTGTTTTGGCTCCTACTCAACTGTCTATACTACTTTTTAAATCTAGATTTTAAAAGATCTTTTAGGGGAAAAACTCCAGTGTAATGGTTTTGTCCAGAAAAATATTGTGCCACATGAGTGCTTCTTGCTTCCATTACCAGATGAAATTTCTGACCCATTTTTCCATCTCACGGCAGCCAGGTCATTAGACATTCAACTGAGTGGAGAAGGGAAGGAGACAAGTTTTGGTTGTTTTTTTGGGTTAGAAAATACCAATGTTGCTACACTCTCAAGCGCCCAACATCTCAATTGAAAGTAATTTTTATCCACTTCTGCTTTATTCATGGATAAAAAAAACACTTCCAGAGTTCTTATTTTTGGCTCTTTTTCATGATGGCAAAACTTTTTTTCAGAAGCCAGACTCTTTGTGTAACGAGAATGCTATTTTCTGCCCATCTCTGAGTTAGTTTAGCTGTGCTGAGGTGTTGCATGTACTCTTCACCTGTGAAACTGATGCTGCCCTTCCAGATTCCCACAATGCATGCAACACTTCATTTGTGAGTCATAGCCTCTCACATAAAGTCCAATTTCTTTTTGTTGTACTCCTTGGCTCCTTGTCAACAAGTCAAGCTGAATGGGCAGACAAGGGTGGAGGGGGAAGGTTCTCTTGTGCAGCACCATTCAGAAAAAGAGGTTAAAACCTGCTTCCTTTTGTGATCACGGTGGCTCTTGGCCAGGATTTTCAACAGGGAACTGAGAGCCCAGGGCATCCCAGAAAACTCTCATACAGCTGCCAGACTGCTCAGGAGCAGCCTGTGGGGACAGTTGCAGTTGAAGAGAGCAGAGGTCTCTGGAGAGCACTCAGTGTCCAGAGCAAAAAGCTGGTGTTCTCATTCTTCCGAATGTGCCGCCAAGCTAACTGCTTCCATATCAGTGCTGCTCCTGCTATTTGGGGAGAGTTGTTGCAGTCTGGTACAATAGTGGGGGATCCCTCAGCATCTGGTATCAGGAACAGGAGTTGCTCAGGAGGGGCAAAGCTGGAGATGATGCTGAATCTTTTACAGAGATTTCTCTTTGAGCAGTACTGGAAAGAGCAAGTCTTCTTGGAAATAACAAGTGTTCTCTAGAATCAGGGACTGATTTGGAGGGAGAAGGGGGTTGCGTTTTCTTGGTAGTTTTTAGGTATTTGGAGTAAAGAGATCATAGTAATTTTGAGTTCTAAAGGTTCTGTGATAATCAGTACATAAGAAAGTCTGCACTCTAGGATATGCTAATCCTTACACTTCCACACTAGAGACACAGACACTGTGGCTTCCTCTTGGTCACAGAAATTGAAGTTGAATACTAATGCTTGAGCAAGAGCATAAACTGTATGGAAGGAGTGTGTGTGACAGGTTGCAATTATTAAAGGCTTTCTAAAGGCTTTCCATCTGTACTGTCGCAGTAGCTCCCTAAGGAATTTGTCTGTGAATAGTGGCGGCTCTGAGGAGCCTTTTGGGTCTCAAGATTGCCACCAAATAGGAGGATGAAAGGCTTTTATTCCATCTCCACTGCTTCATCTCCCCAGAATGCAGATAGAGGAGTTAGGCTGCTGCTGTGGGTTTTAGTGGTGGTGGTGGTTTGTAAGCATTAGCAAGGTACCTTGAGATAGAGAAAAGACTTTGCCCGACTTACTGTGTTGCATTCCAGCAAAACATGAAGCAGGCTTCAGGGGGAAGGGCGATGCCTCCACTCGCGCCAGAAGGGTTTCCTTTGGGGGTAGGAGGCTTTGCCAGGAGCTTCTTTTTCATTCCTGTGACTGTGGATGGTCCGTGCCTATCACTTTAAAATCACGTTTTCTTCCCTGCCAAAGACATGCTCTCCATGGAACTTGAAAATGTTATAGGATATAAATGCCAGAAGGGAGACGAGGAATGATCTTGCTGCCGGTTTCCAGTGGGCAGCTATTAAAGGTCCTGTGGCGAGTCTGAAAAGAATGAGGGGCTAATATAGGTATTACAGCCACAGTTTCCTCAGTTTGGTAAATGAAGCTGCAGTGTCAGTAGCTGGTGTTTGCCAGGATGTCCGTATGAGTGTGGTAATGAAAACTGTTTCACATGAAACCAAAACATCGCAGGCACCAATCTTCTTTCTCCATTCCTTACCTCATACGTAGCAAAGTTCTTCATAATGGCCTTTCATTTGCATCCTACTTAGGTACTTGTGGGCTGTCCATGCACTGTCTCAGGAACAGGTCTCCAAGTTTGGGGATTTTTTTTCTTTTCTTTTTTTTTTTTTTTTTTGGCATGTGCAAAACACCACATGCAACAACCACATGCAGAAGTCTTTGAAACTCAAATTGGAAGATCTGGATCGCAGAAGCTATGCTTTGAAGCATGCTTACAAAGGGTCCTATCAAAGAAGGTATTTCTTCTTTTAATTAAGAAGGCACTTTCATTCTCAGTCTCATTTTCAGTGCTAGATAATTTTCCCAAACTTCTCTTGCTAATCTGCTGTGGAGAGACAAACAGCTGTTTCTGTTATCAGGGGATGGGACTGTTCTGGTGCTCAAATTGAGTCTTTTAAGTGTCACTTTATGAGTGTATATATGTTGGCGAGTGGGATTTTTTGAGGAAGATAGAAGATGCATGTGCTTTAGGATAACTTGCGAATTTTTATGTTTTAACCAGCTACCTTCACTGGCAGATGAAAAGTGTACGCTTGTAGGAGATTGTAACGTCCTGGTTGGAAGAGGAGTGTTCAGTCCTGATAAAGGCACAGGGGTTGAGATGCGTATGCTCTAATGATTTCCCCACTGTCTTTAACACTGGTCAGTGTTTCATCAGCAGGCGTGCGTACAGGCTGCCTGTGACTTTGCAAATACCCAGTAGGCAGAGTGTCCTCAAGATCAGGCTGAATCCATCCTCTCCCTGCATTCCACCTGTGAATTGCTCCTCTGTTACTTCTGGCATTGGCCTGCTTCCAGTAAGTTGTGTGTGCTCTGTAGGGCGCAGTGCAGTAACAATGCCCAGCCTCTAAGTACAAATAGGATCTCTGCAGTCTAACACATGCCATTTGGCATTTGCTTAAGATGGGAGTTTTTGGAAGCAGAGCATAGCAAAATGTGATGATGAGCTGATTTTCTTCCAGAAGAGGAGAGGAACAGCCTTATCACAACGTGGTTTGGTTTCTGGTGGTTTTAAAGATGGCCAAATGGAAATTTGGTGTTGAACGTTGGGTAGCTTTGAAAAACTGAACATACAAGATCTTGAAGCTGAAAACAAACTTGCTGTGCTGAAAATGATTGACACTTCACATGTGTGAAAAGACCCTCTCTTATTGTCTTGAGCAATAGAGATGTCTCTGGTCATTTCCTAAGGAGCTTTTATTTCAATGTAGTAGTTAGTAGCCAGTACTCTTAAATACGAAGTAGCAGGCTGTATTACAGGCTTTCAGATTCATTCCTTATACATGGGGGGTGATTTAACCACTGTCAACATACTCATGAAAGATAAGCTTCTGCTAGTGCAAGTGCCCTAATTCTTGAACAGGGGTAACAAAAACAAAGGACTAATTTGTGCTTCTAGGAACTGATGACTGTAGTTGTAGAAGACAGGTGAGATGTGATAGCTATTTTGTTTTTCTTTGCAATTAAAACAGTTTCCTTACATTTTGGTGATACATTTTGTAAACGAGGATGGGGAAACAGGTGGAGGAAGTTTTTTCAGTCTTTCCCATCAGCAGATAGGTGCAGAGTACATATTTGGTATTCTGCTGGGATCCCCATGTATTGAAGAAGATTGGAGTGGGGCAAGAAGGAAGGAAAGAAAGAAAAGGTCAGGCTTTTTCAGCAACGGTATAGCAGCTAGAGTCTGTTTCCTAGTGTCTTCGATGAGAATTAGAGGACCTCAGTTTTTTACCGGTCCCAGGCAGAATCTTTCTTCTGTCTCACTGTTGCTGAGTTAGATTGCTCATTTTTTGTAAAGACTATAAACTTCTGTTTAATTCACAGGATGTATAATTACAGTACTCCGAAAAAACCCCTTCATAGATGTCTTCAGTGGTAGAGACTGTGAAGGAGCTCTTGTGCCACATTATCTCTGTGAGAGCTGAAAGGAGATGCCATGGTTTCAGATGTGTTACATGCTGCTTGTAGCCTTGGACAGTATCCCCCTTCGGTTATCATTAAAGAACAGCAAAGGAAGTTAACACAAAAACACAAGTGCTGAGATCTGATTAGAATCAAGCGAAGCAAGGAAGTGCAGAGTTAAGATTTATACTCAGACCTTAATTAGCTCCATTGTTCTTGAGAACCGAAGCGTACACAATGAGGAACATTATACTTGCATCTCCAGAGCTCTTCAGTACCTAAACATGAGAGAGACTTCAGTGTGCTTTTTGGTCTTAGATTTTGCATTTGTTGCCTTTAAGTAATAGCTAAGTTGTATCTTTTGCCTTGTAAGGTGGTGGATTTTTGTGTCTTGGTTTTCTGCAGGTGAAAAAAGGGGACATGCTGCCCTTGGTAAGTTCAGGTTTCTGGTGCGACTTGTGCCGAGGAGAAGGTGGTCTGACACAGCTGAGTAATACCACCCTCCTCACGGGCAATAGCATAAATCTCCATATAACAGAGCATATTGAGCATAGCTTAGTGCTGCTTTGTTACCCATGTCACAGTTCAGGTAAGCACAAGCCACTTGACAGATTAGACTCTAGTCACAGAGCACATGGCAGCATGAGACCTTGATCTTTCTTGCCTAAGTACCCTTTCAGGAACATCACCTCCTCTGAAGGTCTAGTATTCTCAGGGATGTTACCTCCCCTTCTCACCTTGAAGAGTTACAAAATAAATACAGGCCTTTACTTAGCAAGCGCTAGAAAAGCCAGGCAGTCTTTGTGGGAGTTGAGGTGCTTTTAATCCTTTGCCTTAAGCCCAGCATTAATGTGATTCTTGCAGAGATGTTGGCTCTCAAGGTTAACAGGTAACATGTTCTGCTGGCATTTCAGTTGGGGGCTTATTTTCCACCTTGTACCGGTTGTGTGATTCTGTGTAGAAAATGCTGGTGGTGGGAAAGTTTGCTGGGAGACTTTGTATGTTAAGGTAATCTTTGCTCAGCCTGTTGTGCATGCACATCAGAAATACCTGCATTGCTTCCCTGATGAACGTGTGTTTACTCTGTTCCTCACGTTGTTTGAAAAGACTCCTGGGCCAAGTGCCCACGAGAACGAGGTAAAGAGCTATCTCAAACTGCATTTGTGGTTGCTGTTGTTCCACCTTTAATGTATATCTTCCAGCTTTACCTTTTCTCCCCCCAGTACCTAACCTGCTCAACCTGTTCTAGTTCAGCATGCTGAAACCAGCAAACTGTAGAACCCTCTCTCAGGGTCAGCAGGTTTTTTTCCTCTTTCTTTTCTCCCTCTTTTAAAAATAGGCTTATTTATTAACAGCAGATTGTCAGCATTTGGGGAAATGTCTCTAGCTGTAAAAAAAAAAACAAACAGGGGAATCTGGTGTGTGGGCTTAGCCAGAGCCTTTCACTCGGCGTTTTTGAGCCACGATGCTCGCTTGATGCTCACAACTTAGGCAATGACGTGGTCTAAAAGTAGTAGTGCCATCATACAACTGGTAAATAGCACACAATATGCTGATACTGCTTTTTGTTTCTTGAGGGCATGTATAGATACAGTGAGTTCTTCATGCTGCTGTCTTACCTGAAGTTTTATAATCACTCAGTGAATTTTTGGTAAACCATCAGCGTCAGCTCTCATGTCTTAAAACAGAGGGGGTGTATAACTTCAGTGTGTCTCATTTTTGACATCCAGCCACCTCAATGTGTTGTCTTTTCTTGACAGTCTCAAACTCAGGGTAAAGAGAGTACGACAATCCATGTTGCTTATGGTCTGCATCAAGATTAATTTCACTTGGGGGCAAAAGTTCCTGAACTCCTGTAAAGCAGCGCAAGTCACGCAGGGAATTCTGTTTCCAGCTACTATGCTTGACTAAACAGACATGTAACAAGATGTGAAACCTTTTGCTAGTGCTTCTCTCCTCAGTGGGGGCATGCTGTGAGATCACCGCTGGTGAGGAAGGAGGACCACATGTTCAGGAACAGGACAGGAAATGGGCTGAGCACGTGAAACCTCTTTTGCTAGGATGCCGTCCTAAGCGCTGGGAAAAGTCTGCACAACTTGTGTGTTGTGCAGTGATAACCTCTTACTTCCTTGCCCATGGAGTCACTTGGTGACTGCTGATATGGCTGTGATGCAGAGACCCTGCTTTAAGGAAGATGTGCTTCTCTTATCTGGTGCAGCTTCCTTGCTTGCTTGCGTGTGTGTGTGCCGGGGAGGGGAGGTATTCAGCTCCATCTGCATGGCATCCCCAGCATTGCTGCGGCCATCTACTTTTTCCCCCTTGAGCTGTGTGACGCAGCCAAGTTGTTCTGTGCTGTGTGCCATCAGGATTGCTCAACAGTGGAGTGTGAGAGGGAAGCAATAAGGGCTTTGCCTGGTTCTGGGAAGTAGCTGAGGCTTGTGTTTGCTTGGTTGGTGAAGGGGTGCGGCTTTAGAGGGGAGGCAGGATGTACCTGGAGCTTCTTCAACTGTGTTTGCTCTTAAGGGTAAAACTTTTCCCCCTTCTGACATGCTTTCTCTAATTCCCACCCCCCCTTCT